>JACXGM010027633.1:0-14402 GCA_016801145.1 Umbra pygmaea | reverse complement strand
ATTACCTATTCATATTATTCTGTTAAGGTATTTTATTGTTTTATTATAATCGGTACACAATTAGCTGTACTATCAATGTAATCTATTGAACAAAATCTAAATAGGCTACATCGTATTTACTTTAAGTTATATTTCTTAACGTTAGTATGTCAGAACTCAGAAATACCACTATTTTGTTCACCCAGAAGTTTTGCAAACTACCGACATTTGTCTTTCCTCGCTGAAGGTGGCTTTCAGAGGCTACGTCCGGGGCGTTCCTCATGCCGTTTTCTAAAAGTTACAGTTTGCACCGAATTGCATCCTTCATTCTTTCCTGTATTTAACTGAACTGGTATCGGCCCATCCCTAGTTAGGCCCTGCTAGTAAACATATATAAAAATCCATCAAACTCACCAAAGCTGCTCATTATTTGAAGTCCATCCTCCTTTCCCTTTTAAAAAGACTTCTATGATGCGGTTGTACAGCACTCCAGTCCAATAAAAGATATTGCCCAGTGCTGAGAGTTGATCCTGCCCAGTCCTATATTCGCCACCAAAGCTACTTCTTCACCTCCATCTGCCATTCTGCTAAAAGTAAAAAAATCTAAAAATAGAAAGTTTAAAAAAATCGGAGATGGGAGAGCTAAGCTGGGAGAGCTAAGCTAGTTCTTGTTCAGATGGCAAATTATTTTTTTTGCTGAACTTTATTGAACTGCCCCTCCTATCAGCAACAGAAACGATGCTGACGTAAGGCTAGGCCTGCAGAAATGCTTTACTTGGTCAAAGAACACACCCAACATGGTCAAGTCGAAATCTGATTGGTTAAAAATATGACAATCAACAACATGGTCCTGATGGGCTTCAACAGCAGACGGTATTCACTCGGAATTCTGAAGGCCCTAGTCTACCCGGAGACAACACAGATGAAAAAATCTTATTGGATAAAAGCTTTTATTTATATGAGCTGCGCTAAAAGCAAGGCAACTGAAAAGAACGTACTGTAGCTATGAAATCACCATATAAAATCACCATGTAGACTAATTTAAATGAACTTTGTAAAATATATATATATATATATATATATATATATATAGTGTTAATGAAAAAATATATTGAAGAAGTACAAAAATAGATTTCTGATTCTGATTATCTTTGGGCCTGCAGAGATGGCCTTGCAGGCTCTGACGGCCCACCACTGCTATTCTGTCAAATGCCTTTTCAGCATCAAGTGATACCACAACTTCCGGAGATTTTGAGAACTGTTTTGAATAAATAATGTTAAACAGGGTCCGAATGTTAGAAAACGAGTGTCTGCTCTTAATGAAACACTGTCTGTTCCTCTGAGATGATTGATGGGGGCGTCGCTTCTAGACGCCTCGCTAGCACCTTTGTGAGAACCTTCACATCCACATTCAGGAGGCTGAGGGGCCTGTAAGAGGAGCAGGCAGAAGGATCATTCCCTTTCTTAAGTAAAAGAGCTATGGACGCTTGTGTTAGGGTTGTAGGAAGCACACCGCGGTCCAATGAGTCATTATACAGTGATAAAAGTAAAGGAGCCAAACACAAGTGGAATTTCTTAAAAAATTCATTTGGGAACCGGTCTGGGCCTGGAGCTTTGCTACTTTGCATAGAGTTTGCATAGAGTTAATAGACTCAACCACCTCCTCAAGCCTCAGAGGGAAATCCAGATCATCTGCAATCTCACAAGCGACAACAGTGGTGTCTAACGCCTCCAAGAATTGAGTCATATTAGCAGTGTCTGGTGGGAACTCGGATGTAAAGTTAAGAATAAAATGCTTCAAATTAATTGTTCATCCCATCTGGATCTGAGATCAAACAGTTAGAAGAGTCTTTGACGAGTAGCAGCACGTCGATTTAATTTGTGTGCAAGCAGGCGGCTTGCCTTGTCACCTTGTTCATAATATTTAGGCCGCGAATACAAGTAACCGTTCCGCATCCTTGGAGGATAGGAGGTTGAATTCAGCCTGTAGATTCAAGCTTTGATTATAAAGCTCTGGAGATGGCGTCTGAGCATAGTTATGGTCAAGGTCACAAATATTGTTTGAAAGTTCCTCCAATCTGAGCCTGAGATCTATTTAAGTGAAAGGAATAAGATATGCTAACAGCTCTTAAATAAGCCTTGAGCGTCTCCCATAAAAGCGAGGGGGGTGTTGAGTCGGTCTGATTGAAGTATAAAAAATGGTCAATAGCAGAGGTAATACAGTCACAGAAACTAGAGTCAGAAAGGAGAAGAGAATTAAACCTCCAGCGAGGAGGAGAATGGGTTTTTCCTAATAGAGCTAACTCAATTGCAAGAGGACCATAGTCAGAAACCACAATGGGCAAATATTCAGAGGAAGTCACGTTCGGGAGCAAGAAATGATCCACAAAGAAATAGTCGATCCGAGAGAAGGAATGATGAAGATGGGAAAAGAAAGAGTAATCGCGTGCCTGTGGATTATGGAACCTCCAGGGGTCAGTACATCCGTTCTTGATCATGAAATCTAATATGGACCTTGACATTTTAGAAGGAGGCATGGGTCTGGGGTTAGAGCGATCCAGGTTCTGGTCCATAACACAGTTCAGGTCTCCTGTGAATATCAATCAATGTGTGTGTGACAGAGGTATCCTCCCCAGCAACCTGTTAGCAAAATCAGGATCATCAAAGTTGGAAGCGTAAACATTGACCAATATTACAGGGGTGTTCCAAATGGAACCAGTTAATATTAAGTACCTCCCATTGCTATCCGATACCACACTGGAAGCAGAAAAATGTATTCTCTTACTTAACAAATTGCCACCCATCTGGCTTTAGAATTAAAATTGGAGTGGAAAATCTGGTTAAATCTCAGATTTTGTAGCCTTGAGTGGTCTTTAATTCATAGATGTGTCTCTTGCAGGAATGCTATATCAGTCTTAAGCTTTTTTAATTGTGAGAAAATGCGGGATATCTTATTTGGATTGTTACAGCCTTTAATATTCCAAGTTATTAGTTTAACAGTGGAAGGGCTCCCAGCTCTGCTGCGGTCAACTAATAACATGCTTGCCATTAGAAATAATATACAAATAGCTCCCAAAATGATAAGGTCAGAAGACATAATGTCCCCATTCCTCCAATCTGTACACATAGCCAATGACTAGATAGTATGTACAAACATAAGATTGCCAAAGGCAATAACACAGAAACCAATAAACAAAACTAAAACAAAAAAAACAAGCATAGCCAGATCCCCAAACCCACCCCCCAAAACCCAAAGTCCCTGCTCACTAAATGACAGAGACAGCAGGTAGTCTTAAACATAGACCCGGTTAATGTGAAACAAGGTGTTCCTATCTACCACCAGTGTGGCAATATGCTCCGCACCCCCCACAAAAAAACAATTATAATAATATCACTCCAAAAAGGATGCAGTAATGACAAAACCAATCAAGCTGGGTCCACTAGTACATCTGGAAACAACTTTAAGGTCACTCTGTTATACAACCAAGATGCATTGTCAAATAACGAACACAATACAAAAATAGATTAAACAGTTACCTCAGCACTTCCCAGAGTGAAGGGAGAAAAAAAACAGGAACCAACCAGAAAGAATGCCTATACATTTTAATTGATCTATAGTAATTCATCCTGGCTGCGAAATTAACGTCAAGTTGCCCACCAATCATGGATGGAAAACTAACTTAGAATGACTCTGTTAAAGAACTGTAAGACAAAGCGCAAAATAGATCCCAAGGCTAGGAGAGCAGCCCCTCAAAAATGATAATAGTCAAGTAGAAGCAAAGGCTATCTTGGAATGGGCAAAATAATAATTCAGCTCACAGCATGGATATAACATGTTCATGGTTTACCAAAGTGCTCGCCGAACCAATATTCAGCTTCCTTCGGTGAGTCAAATTGAAGCTTTTTACCATTATGTTCCACAAAAAGGCAAGCTGGGAAACGAAGTGAGAACTTTACATTCTTCGAATGAAGCCTTCGTTTGATGTTAAGGTTTCTCTTTCTAATAAGGGACTGGTTTATACCTGGGAAAGCAGGTGATTGCAATTAAGTACTAGGTAAAATAAAAAATCTGAAGTATTTCGGCCCTCCAGGGCCGGAGTTGCCTATCCCTGCCCTAATGGCACCAGTTCCTTCAACTTAAAAGTACATTGTAATTCATTCCAAATGTGAGGGTCAAAGGAACTAAGATCAGATCTACACATTCAGTAGAGATTGTAGGGATCTGTAGTGATAGCCGTCCCTGAGCTCGGGTCTGGGAGTCAATCCATCTAAAAGTGATTTAATAAAAGGTAGTAATATGTGCAAAAGAGCATTTTTCCCGCTTGCAGAGGCTTCCTTCTGACCTGCCATAAGTCAATATAAAATATTTAATATTTCATTTAGATTTGTATTGTTTTTATTTATTTTTGTTTGTCATGTTCTTGGAAAGGGATGGAGAGAGGATTGGGATTGTTGGGACATCTGGGAGTGGGATAGAAAAGTTGTTGCGCATTCTCTTCTGTTTCCTTGTTATTATTATAGTAAATTAACATTCATCATCACAATACGCGCAAAAAATATTTTCCTAATTCATACTGTAATGACCACTACTAGAGGTAAATGAAGGTAGAAGAAGGAACCTACAGACAGGAACCTACAGACAGGAACATACAGACAGGACCATACAGACAGGAACATACAGACAGGTAGATGCTTCCATTGACTGTCTCAGCTTTCTTTGACACAGTTCAGTAAAGGGAAAATAGTGTACACCTACATTTTCATCACTGAAACTCTCTGGTTCTCTGCAGCTATCGCGTGGGCATGTGCGGAGATGGGGCCAATGACTGTGGAGCCCTGAGGGCTGCCGACGTCGGTGTGTCTCTGTCTGAGGCAGAGGCATCGGTTGCTTCTCCCTTTACCTCCAAATCAGACAACATCAGCTGTGTCCCACTTCTAATCCGGTAAGGTAACTCTTTCGGTTATGAGTGGCCTGACATCCAACAGTACATCTAGTGTCATAGAGACAATAATGTGTGCATTTGGCCTACTTTTTGACAATGTTTCAAACAGGGAGGGCCGGTGTTCTCTGGTGACATCATTCAGTCTGTTCAAGTACATGGCTTTGTACAGTCTCATCCAATTCACCTCTGTCCTCATCCTTTACACTGTAAGTTCTATAATCGCTGCTTTAAGAGGCTTTCTCTACCTATGAAACCAAGGGCAGGAAACATGTCAGATAACGGACGCAATAGTTCAGAGGTGTCTTTGGAAGGGTTAATTGATATTTCGTAATTATTATAACCAATGGTATTGCATGCTTTGAAACATAATTCTTGAAGAAATTTAAAATATTTTTATGGATCTGAAGGCTGAATAATGACATTAAGTTACCCTACACACACACACGCACACGCACACACGCACACGATCACCGTTTCATGTGCCTCATTCAGGAGAAGACTAATCTGGGCGACCTGCAGTTTCTGTTCTTTGACATGGCTCTGGTGACACTGCTGGCTGTTGTCATGGGAAAAGGGGGCCCCAGCACCGAACTGCAACCCCAGCGTCCCCCTGCCAGCCTGCTTGCCCTGCCAGTCCTCACAAGCCTGACGATGCACACCCTCTTGCTAATCCTAGGACAGATATCTGCTCTGCTCATCACCATTTCCCAGGACTGGTAAGAACCACTGATAAAAAAATATCAATTTCATTTGCATAACACATTGAGAACATGCTTGAATTGGTGAACATTGCTTAGAGAGCACATTCTCAATCAAAAACTAAATATAGGCTATTATAAAACTTCTTCAGGAAGGCAAACAATATATGAATAAACATAAAAATTAGACTGACCCCGAAGGGAACTTGGGGGCCAGGGTAAGTTGGAGCACTCTGAGGAAGACGCCAGTGTGGTGTCAACGTCAGTCACATGTCCCTTTTAATAGATTAAAGACCAAACAAATTAATTAATTTCTGCCTTTTGTTGAGTGCTCCAACTCGGGTTCAGTCTTATTTTTATTCTATTGCCTTTGTTGTTGAGCACCCCTCCTCACTTATTTGATGAAGCCCGAAGGCATACCTGAAATATGAAAGAATATGTTGAATCTCGTCATTCTCCTATTTGTTTGATCCCACATGAAACAGGTAATCGTGAAGACCAATAACTCTATATTTGTCATTGATCGTACTTCTCTCCCCATTACATGCTACATCATGCTAGCCGGCACCTTACTTAGGCTGACACACATAGTCATGGAACAGTTGAGCAACTGTTCATTATCGTCCAAACACTTTTTAAAATTTTAAACATATATTGCTAAAAAACTTTAAGGGAACACACAATCACCACAGTATAATACCAAGTCAAATAAACTTCAGGAATATCAATCCATCCAGTTAGGAATCATAAGCGATTGTGAATAAATGTTACCTGTTTTGGTACAAATAAAAGTGAAAACAGGTGCACTGGAGGGAACAGCAAGACAACCACAAAAGGGAATGGTTTTGCAGGTGGTGGCCACAGACAATTGTTATCGCTTTATCCTTCCTGATGGATTATTCTTAAGTTTTGTGTTTTGCTAGTGTCCTTGTCACTACTGGTAGCACGAGGCAGTAACTGCAGCCCATTGAGGTTGCACTGGTAGTCCAACTCCTCTAGGATAGCGTATCTATAAATGTCATCGCAAGGTTTGCTGTGTCTCGCAGTACCCTCTTAAGAGCATGGAGGAGACACGAGGAGACGGGCCATTTCACAAGGAGACTTGGACAGGGTCATATGATGGCATCAACCCAGCAGCAGGACCGATATCTGCTCCTTTGTGTGAGGAGGTACAGGAGAAGCACTGCCAGAGCTTTACAATATGAACTTCAGTTGGCTACCGGTATGCATTTTTCTGACCAAACTGTCAGAAATCGACTACACAAGGGTGGCATGAGGGACTGACGTCCTCTAGTGGGACCTGTGTTCAAAGCACAGAACTGTACAGCTCGATGGGCGTTCGCCAGAGAACACCACAATTGGCAGGTCTGCTATTGGTGCCTCATTCTCTTCACAGATGAGAGCAGGTTCACACTGAGCAGGTGACAAGTGAAAGAGTCTGGAGACGCTGTGGTGAACACTATGCTGCCTACAAAACCATCCAGCATGACCGGTTTGGCAGTGGGTCAGTGATGGCCTAGAAAGGCACATCCTTGGAGGGTCCCAGACATCCATGTGCTAGCCAACGTTACCGTGACTGCTGTTAGGTACCAGGATGAAATCCTCAGACCCATCATCAGATCTTACATTGGTGCAGTGGGCCCTAGGTTTCTCATGGTGCAGGATAATGCCCAGCCACATGTGGCCAGAGTGTGAAGGGCAGTTCTTGGATGACAAAGGCATTGATGACATTGACTGGCCCTCAAGTTCCCCAGAATTTAATCCAATATAGAACCTCTGGGACGTTATGTATTGACGCATCCGATGCTGCCAAGTAGAACCACAGACTCTCTAGGAGCTCACTGATGCTCTCATCCAGGTCTGAGAGGAGATCCTCCAAGACATCATCTACCATCTCATCAACATTATCCACCATCTCATCAACATTATCCACCATCTCATCAAAAGCATGCCCAGATGTTGTCGGAAGTGCATACAGGCACGTGGAGGCCATACACATTACTGAGTCACATCATGAGTTCACACAAGTTGGAACAGCCTGTGATTTCAATAGATTGCATCCAGTCCATAATCATTTGGTGATTTTGGTTTCCATTGACTGTTGTTACGTCATTTTGTTCTCAATGAATTACACAATGTACACTAAAGATTGACCTTTCATAGGTTTCAACCATCAAGACTTGATTTGAGTGGTCCCTTAATGTTGAGGCAGTGTATATAAAGAACTTTCATACCTAAAGGATTCATCAGAATTTGATGTAAATACACACAAATTACAGCTGAAAGTCTGCACATTCTGCTTATATTCATTAGTTAATTTCAAATCCAATATGCCGCAGTAGACAGTTGAATTAATAAAAATGTAGTACAAATGTTTATTGAACCTAATTGTATGTTATTGTTACATGAGTAAAAATGTATACATGAGTTACAGTATTGTGAGATCTGCAATTTTAAGTCTTATTCCTAGAGCAAAATAACAATGACATTTAAGTAGGGAAGGGAAAATATGGTTTTTCATTGGATTATGTCAGGATAAGGAACAAAACGTATAAACATAATTTATTATCTTATATGTATTATTTATTATTGTGTTTTTCTGGCTTGTTTTTGTTTTGAAGCACATTGAGTCTATGCTTATCGGATGAAATGTGCTATATAAATAAACTTGACTGATCATACAGGTTTTGTGGATGACTTGATCCCAATGAGGTTTATAATTCTATATAAAATAGAGTAATTAATTACTTGCAATGTATTGTGGATTTTATTTTCATCACTGATTTTAATTTTTTGTTAGGTTTGTTCCTCTAAATTCAACAATGTCTGGAGCTATGAACCTACCTAACCTTGAGGACACCAGTGTGTTTGCCTTGTCCGGGTACCAGTATATTATTATGGCAGTAGTGGTGACGAAAGGATACCCTTACAAGAAACCAATTTACTACAATGGTGAGACATTCCCTTTGGTTTAGTACAAATATATGAATCTGCCTTCTTGAAGATCTTGTCTAACCCCTTTAAATGTATTTCATGGGTTGTATGGGAGAGTTGTGTTTCATCTTAAAAATAGTCAGTTTTGAGCTACAAAGGACTGGATTTGAGTGAGCTATCCATAGAAATAGAATGAATAGAAAGGACATGGAACTGTTTGCCGTGGTCGTTCGATAAGTACACAACAAAATGGCGATTGTCAGTTGACAACACGCAAATTGGTTTAATGTGGAAGTAGGTCGCTAGATCTTCGCAATGGAATGGTACACACAAAAATGACTGCCGCTGTGACCATTCTGCTACATTGATTTGAATTGGAATGTCCTTTCTATCCATTCTATTTCTATTTTAAAAGTAAACACAGGTCACAATGGCTACCTAGGTATTTTACATTATTGCCATCTCTTTCTCCCTCTCCTGACAGTGGTTTTTGTGTGTGTACTGCTGGTCTTGTTCGCGCTGATGAGTTGGCTGGTGCTGTCTCCCCTGCCGTTCCTGCGTGAGCTGCTGAAGCTGTATGACATCCCTGATATGAATTTCAAAATGCTTCTAGTCGCCCTTGCTGCACTCAACTTCATAATTTGTTTCCTATTGGAGGTATTGTATCCAGAAGCAACCCTAGGGGCCAGTTCCACTATAATTTAAAGCATTGTTTCTTATAGGAATCACTAAGGTGGAGCCCTTAATGTCTCACTGGTTCCTCTTCAGGTGCTGATAGACCGAGGTCTGTTTGACTGTCTGCGGTTTTTCCGAAGGAGGCAGCAGTCCAAGAAGCAGTACAAGCGCCTAGATGTTCTTCTGTCAGAATCTTCCTCCTGGCCCCCCCTGGACCAACCACTGGCCCCACAACAGTACACAGTTATTGGCCTGAGCTAGCATCAGACTTTTTATTGGACAATATAATTTTCCAGCAAAAGAGTGGCTCAAATTTGAGCCACATCTACAATAGCATAATATTAGGGGTGTCAAAGTTAGTGTTTATTTCAATTAGTTTTTTGTTTTACAACATGTCTTCCATTCCCAATTTCATGTCCAATTCACACTCATGTACTTACCTCATAACAGTAATGCCCGGCTGGCTCGGGAAAGGCAGACGTGTGCTCTGAAGCATATCTCGGCAAGTCGTTGTGCCTCTGACAACTCAACCAAGAGGTTCTCAGCAGCCCCTACATGCTTAAGGAGAACACACTTACTGGCCAATAACCACGATCTAGATTGCAGGCATCTGCCACAAGGAGCTGCTATAAAGTCAAAATGCAAGGCAACCTTGCCCAAAATCAACTCTAATTTCCATTTATTTCACCCCAAATCTGCTTTAATACAAGTTGTACTTCCGTTACTACTCAGCAAACTGTCTCTCTTGTGGAGCTCAGGCCAAATTTAGCTCTGATGACAAGGTGTGTTTACTACATTTATGCAATGTTGGTTTGCTAACTAAGTGAGAATATTTGCAATGGCAAAGCATATGTCTTTATCCAAAACAATTGTCCTGAAGTGAGTGAAATTGGAACTGAATGTTTTTCGATGTTTTAGTTTTCAGGGTTACAGATTAAACCAAGTTATCCCAGCAGCAAATTGAATAGTTTACATTGGGTACACTAGGGTTGATCAATAGCTGATGATATTTGACATACTTGTACTAGATCTGGGTGGAGTGTTGTGCTCCTCTTAGAATTTATTTAATTGTTAGACAGCCCTATATAATAATGAACTGTGAATTAACCTGTTTTACATATTTGTAAGTAAAATACTTGAATAAAGACATTTTTGTAAAGTAATCTTGTCTCGAGAGTGGAGAGGTGGGGAGTAATTAAAGATGCAGCCTGTGACTTTCTCAATTACCAAAATTAAAATTTTGCCTGCATGTGTAATATACAGTCTTTATGTGCGCAATCTCTAAGTAGATTCACCATCATATCATACCTCAGTTAGCGGTGCAATTCTGTTTAAGTTGGGTGGTTTTGATGACATGGGGCAAAGTTCATGACAGAATAAACACATACCAGGAAAGAATCTTCAGAGATCTTTGTAGCTCATAATTGCCAATTTTTCAACCAGTGACCAAAATCGTAGAATGCATCTTTGAATATTAGAGACACAAGTTCAGTCCTCTAGCATCAAGTTTAATAGCAGAAACAATTAATGGATTCTAATTGGAGACACCGGGCTCACATTACAGAATCACACAATGGGCTTGATGAGCTACACACCGTTCCATTCACTCCGGTCACCGAATGTCTTTATGTACACAAGTCAAACTTTCATTTAGCATAATTAGAACGCAAACGCCACTTACTATTTTTCCTCTTTCTGGTTTGGTCAATTCGCCTTTTGAACAGGAGGGATAGGGGCAATATAAATAGCATAAGAATCGCTATTTTTAAAACACTAAGAAGGCTCGACACAACATGAAACTTTGCTTGAAGTATCACCAGGGGCTGTACACATAAACTTGAGCATTGAGAACATTGTTTGTATACACAAAGTTTATTAAAAAGAAAGGTTTTTGCCAGTCGACTGGCAAAATGGGAGCCACCAGAAACACAAACTGCTAAGGTGAGTTGTACAAAACCTTTCTTTTTAGTCACAATATTCACATTGGCAATGAACATGCTGGTCAAGTCAGCGGAAAGAGTGCCAGGGCCACCGTCTGGAGTGAGGCAACCACCCATCAGAGCCTTCATTGATGACCTTACAGTGACAACAGCAGTACCAGGGGCTGGGTGGAGTCTCGTGAAGGACTCACAGAGAAACCAGTGAAGAGTCTCGGGAAGGTCTTCAACTGCAGCCTGAAGGACAGAGGCAACCTGCGCTGAACTGGAGGGCTGGTTGAGCTCCCCAGTAGATAGGAGCACAGCCCATATTGGAAGTGTGGCACAGGGAAGGGCTGGACTTGGGAACTCAGCATCGACCCGGTAAGACAGCCAGCGGGAAAGAGAGGCGGAAGCTACTGCAGAGGGAGGTGCATGGTTCAGCGGAGGAAGAGCGAGCCAGCAGAACAGTGGCAATGTGACAGCAGGGTGTCTAGATGAAGTGGGAACAGTCGATGAAGATGACAGAATGTCATCAAGCAGGACATGTGGAGGTGAAACACCCAAAGGGACAGGGACATTCAAACATCTTAAGCAGCTGCTCCAAGGCACTAAGCAAAAGACACTATCATTGGAGACACAACCAGGTCCTCAAGACAATTGCTGAGGCAATCAGCAACAGCAGATATGCCCACGCTACAGCAAAGATGATCATTTTTGTCAAGGAGGGAAAGCAGCCTAAGAGAAAACCCAAAAACTACTCTGTGGGTTTGCTTTCCACTGCTCAAGACAGGGTGATGACAGTCGACCTGGAGGCTGCTGAGAATTCCATCCCATATCATCCAGTCCTCACTGAGATGGGACATCATCTTGGTCTCTGGGGCCACAAGACAGCTCATTTTACTGGAGCTGACTGTGCCCTGGGAGGAGATAATTTAGGAAGAGAGGAAGAGGGGGAAGCACCAGGAGCTGGTGGAAGACTAGGTGCATGCCAGTGGAGGTGGGCAGTAGAGGGTTTGCTACATCAGCTGTAGACAAGGGCTCTGTTCTGTTCAATGGGCTTGAAATAACAAGTACATTTGTGAAATAAGTAAATGTGTGAAAATCAAATGTTTTTTTCTCTGAGAAAACAAAATATACAGCTCCCTCAAGCTGGATTCACACACTTCTCCACCTCCTGGTCCATATTCAATGACCCACCACTGATGCCTGAGGAAAAGGGATAGGACTAAACTGTTTGCCAAGTACAAGTAGTTAACTAGCTAGCTTTTCTGCTGACGCATCACAACGACAAACTAACTTTTCTAGATCGTGGAGCTCTGACCCATAGAGGAGCTCTGCTCCTAGTGGTTTACCCCTCCTGCGTAGCAGGATGCACCTGAAAAAAAATCCTATTTTGCATACACGTCACCCTATATAAGGGGGCTCAGCCCGCCATATCATTTCCCTTTGTTCTTCAGCTGACTGACTGGAAAGCTGCACCTTTTATTAGATGAGAATCGAAGCGGTGGAGTTTGTTTCCCCCATCCCGTCCCCACCGATGCTACTCAACACTCAATTCCCTAGGAACAACGGGAATTATGAGGAAGGCGGCCGCCCAACTCAGGATCCCGTACCCACCCACTATTGAGATAGTGGAGGGAGCGTGGGGCGGCATGCACTATGCCCGACCCGCTCCTCGAAAGGAACCTCCCCCACCCCCGATGATCTCACTGGCTAAGTTTGTTGAGTCATCATGGGGGGCCCCAATGCAGGCAACGGCACCGGTGAATGGTTCTCCCTTTCACTGTAGTTGCGGGACATGGCACACCTCCATAAGGGCTCATCTGCCTGGGTGGCAGACAGAAGACCTCAGCACAGGGAGACAAAGGACAGAGAGTCATTGTTCTTCCTGGACAAGGGCTACATCCTCATTGCTCAGACAGTCGGTGTGGCAAACATTGCCCTCCTAGCCTCTTCTATATCAGCTCTGATGGTGGGAAGGGACTCCCTGACTGCATCAGAAATAGAGGAGGCGGGCAAGGCTGCTTGTGCTCTTAGATGGCCCAAGGAGCGGCCGTTTGCTCTGGGAGAGGCATGGCTGTCTCTGTAGCTGCCAAAAGACATGAAAGACAGCGGGGGATTCTCTGTGTGCTTTTCGTGCATAAACATTCTGAGAGCTATCCATTGTGTCTGTCCGTTTGTCCCCTAGTGTCTCTGGTGGAGAAGGTGGGAGTTGATTCTGTGCTTTGTGATCATACTATGTCTAGTCAAACAGCAGTACATTTTAGCCAGACAAATGTTTCCATTTCAAGTGTTAGGCTCCCATCTTATGTTGGTTACACTGATGAGAGAGAAAAATTGAGACCTAATAGAGAGACTGGTTCCTCTACTAACCGGGAAGATTTTTCCCTCTCTTAAGGCTCTTGCACACTGAGTCCGAAATTAGCATCTGAAACTTTGCACGTTACAAAAATAAATACGACCTCACATTATGTCAATCATGCATGCACACTGCCTCAAAAACCTTCGTCCATAATAAGAAATTCAAATCGGGTTCAATTTTCTGCGTTTTTCGCTTCCATAGCCAGCATTTTAAAAGGTTTCTTGACAATTCAGAGCCACTGTAAAAGCGAACGGCAAAATCCAGAATGGACACACGCACACACTGCCAGCGGAAGCGCGGGTAAACAGAGTAGCTGTATACAAGTTATTTTATAACCATATAATCCATTAGTAATCAAATTGACGGCTCAATCACAGTCCTTAATCGATCCAAAATTTCGATCTAATTGAAAGGGGTGGTTTATCCCTTTTCTAATCTGATCGAGAGAACATGTAAACACTTGATCGAATTGAAAACCGACCTGCTACTCTCTAGGAAAAGCAGCTGAAAAGTACACAGACTAAAAGAGAACAAATGATCTCTCTTTTAATAGGCAGTAAGGGTAAAATACAGAGGAATTCGGTCAGTGTGTTTCTTCCACTTCTTTTCCTTGTTTCTAAAACCACCAATTCTGTCTGTCTGAATCAGAGGCTTCTCTCCCATCCTTTCAAGGGCGGCCCCCCTTGGGCTATCCCCCATCAGAAGAAAGGGGGGTGTAGTGGCGGTTAATCCTAACCTCGATAACTCAACGGGTTGCTCGCTCCCTCCTGTTAAGTGTCGAGAGAGGTGTAACTCCAGCCTGGTTGGACAAAACTGCTGAAGAGGGAACAAGAAACACAGCTTCTAGTCTTTTTACTTTCTGGTTACTAAGAAAATGGGGGGGGGGGGGGGG
>JACXGM010027631.1:0-14418 GCA_016801145.1 Umbra pygmaea | reverse complement strand
GATCATTTTCAATCCAACCCTAATTTAGCACACCTGATTCTAATAATTAGCCAATTGATAAGATGAATGAGGCTACATCATGCGTGGTGTGAGTGAAAACCTACATGATGATAGCTCTTCAGGCCCAGTTTTGGAGACCCATGTATATTACCTATAATCTTTTATTTTCATGTAGTTGGCGTTGATTAAAAATACAATAATCAGGATTATGGGTACGTTCTTAAAAATATCTTGGATTACGTTATCTATGTCAAGAGCCCCATTTTATAAAAAAATGTCAGCATTATTTAGTGATTTCCTGCAAGACGGGAATGTCAGTGTTATGCCATTGGCAGCAAAGAGCCCGGATCTCAATGTCTGGGAACTGTTGGATCAGAGGGTGAGGGCCAGCGCCATTCCCACCAGAAATGTCTGGGAACTTGAACGTGCCTTGGTGGGGTAACATCTCACTGGAAGAACTGGCTAATCTAGTGCAGTTCAGGAGTAGGAGATGCACTGAAGTACATAATGCAGCTGGATAACCAGATACTGACTGTTACTTTTGATTTTGAACCCCCCCCCCCCTTGTTCAGGGACACATTATTTGATTTCTGTTGGTCACAATTTCTGTGGAACTTATTCAGTTTGTTGTTGAATCTTTTTATGTTCATATTATTTCACATAATTTCACATAGTTAAATTGACTAAATGTTGACAGCATGTGAAAGTGAGAGGGCGTTTCTTTTTTTGCCGAGTTTTAATGTTCAAACCTCATTTGCCATTCCCTTTCAGAGTCTGTGGTACCTTTTCAGTTTTGCTTGTAAATAAAGTTGTATTACTTTCTATTAAGTACCATGCTGAGACCATCAAGAACATCCGTGATGCCACTGAGAGCTTTGTACCTGGAAGCGTTGAGTACAGACCAGTGGCCATTGCTCTGGACACCAAGGGACCTGAAATCAGGACAGGACTCATCAAGGGCGTGAGTATTACTTCATCATGGCATTAAACTTTTACAAAAACTGTAAAAAAAAATGTGTATAAAGTGTATCTTTACTAAACACTTAACACACAAAATACATCAAAACAAAACAAATATCGGCAGAAACAGTATATTTCTGATGTTGTACAATAGTAAAAATATACTATCAAAATGTATGCACCCAATACCATAACTTAGACTGTATTAGACTAGCAGCTAAGTGAGAAAAAATGTAAATCTAGGAGGTATGGTTTGCTCAAAAGGCATTGGTCACACCTATACTAAACTTGCAGCATTCAAAAGGTGTTGTTCTCACTTAATATGGTACTGTAAAGTCTACATTTCAATGATTATTTTATTCAAATTCACATCCATTAGACAATAGCAAGTGGATACAACTTCAGTCCCGTTCATTTGGCGTCAAACCCACTACTGTTGAATGTAGACATACACGCAGGGATCATTTTTGGAAAATTTAATCAATGGCAAAAAATGTTTGCTTTGTTATGTCCCTGCCTCAAGGTCAAATTCAAGTGGAATTTGTTCCAGGCTCATATACTTTGTGAGAAATTGCCTGGGGATGAGGTTAGGGAAGCATAGGCTAATGAGACACGCATGTAGGAGGAGACTGAGAAAAAGCCGGTGCTTAAAACCTTCTTGATGGGGGCACTTGTGTTAAACCAAAGCACCAAACTCTGGTGCATAATATGTATACTTGTAATATTGTCATAATAGTTCTGTGTGTAATTGTTTGATTGGTACAGAGTGGTGAAGCTGAGGTGGAACTGAAAAAGGGCCAGACTATCAAGCTGACCCTGGATGACCAGTACAAGGATAACTGTGATGACAAACACCTCTGGCTGGACTACAAGAACATCACTAAGATCATGAAGGTTGGCTCTCACGTCTTTATTGATGACGGACTTATCTCCCTGAAGGTGAAGGAAGTTGGTGAGTGTCATAGGACAATGCCTTGGCACTTTACACATTTTCACGCCTGTAGACCTCTGTACATAAGAACGCTGATCTAACAGCTTTTCTGGTGAGATAATCTGACCGCTTGGCTACCAAGCTACAAGTATAGCTACACACCTTAAAGTGGTCTAAATGTTCTAGTCACTTTCCCGACTAAAGCCGGGCTCTGGCTTTGCAGTTGTGATTAATGCATTATTGTCCCAAGGCCCTGACTTCCTGGACTGCGAGATTGAGAACGGGGGCACCCTTGGCTCTAAGAAGGGCGTGAACCTGCCCGGCGCGGCTGTGGACCTCCCAGCGGTGTCTGAGAAGGACAAGGAGGACCTGCTGTTCGGCGTGGAGCAGGGCGTCGACATGGTGTTCGCCTCCTTCATCCGGAAGGCAGCCGACGTGCACGAAGTCAGGAAGGTGCTAGGGGAGAAGGGCAAAGACATCAAGATCATTTCCAAAATAGAGAACCACGAGGGTATACGCAGGTGCATTATGGGAGAATGAGTGAGATTTACAGAAAAGACAATCATAGGATTGTAGTCTCTTATTTTGTAACTGTTTCAGGTATTCTCAAACAACCATAATCTTATCTCGAAGTTTTTTACATTTTTTATCATTTATAATGTTTGGATGCTGGATTTGGCACAACGTTAACCTTTAAATCTATGCTTCTCTGTAGGTTTGATGAGGTCCTAGAAGCTAGTGATGGCATTATGATTGCACGTGGGGACATGGGTATTGAGATACCCACAGAGAAGGTGTTCATCGCTTCAAAAATGATGACCGGACGATGCAACCGGATTGGCAAACCCATCACCTGTGCTACACAGGTCAGAAAGTTATCAGGAGACTTGAAGGATCATCTAGACTGTGCTCTGAATCATTTGAGGATATTTAGACTGTGTTCTGAATCATTTGAGGATATTTAGACTGTGTTCTGAATCATTTGAGGATATTTAGACTGTGTTCTGAATCATTTGAGGATATTTAGACTGTGTTCTGAATCATTTGAGGATATTTAGACTGTGTTCTGAATCATTTGAGGATATTGCGTCTAGAATTACAGTTCACATCTAACGGCTCGTAGATCTGCACCTAAAGCAAGAGATGAATATGTGTGATAGCATTTGAAGGAAAATACTGAATACCATCCCTATATAACGACTCAGCAAGGAGGTTAATGTTAACATACGGTTAAACTGTAAAAGATAACGTTAACTCTAAAGTTAACTGTGCTATAAAAATTAATGGCGAGTAGTGTTTTGGTCATAAATTAAGTCTTGGTAAAGGCAGTAGGTTAAGGGTATCATTATGGCTCATTTTGTTTTAAGGTCTTTAAAAGTGTCATGAATCACAATTGATGGAGTATTGATATTAATCAACAGGCTGAGAAATGTGTGAAATCACACATAAAAAGGAATCGTATGAGATCAGATATTTAGAATTTATAGCACGAGAGAAGATGTAAGCCATACTGTCTCTCCTCTATGCTGATTGGTGTGTAAACAGTCTCTGTTCTCTTTAATTGGTCCAGATGTTAGAGAGCATGATCAAGAAGCCACGCCCCACCCGTGCTGAGGCCTCCGATGTTGCCAACGCAGTTCTGGACGGTAACGACTGCATCATGCTAAGCGGTGAGACCGCCAAGGGTGACTACCCACTGGAAGCGGTCCGCACTCAGCACAAGGTGAGCGGCCGAGAGCAAAGGGGCCCCTGGCAGTCTGGACCCCTTCACACAAGCACAGCGTTCACTGTGTCCTCTTTAGTCACGCCTGCTGTCTGACACATTAGAATGTGTGTTTTAAGGTTAGGGTCAATTCCATTTCAATCCTAGTCCCTTTGGAACATAAACAAAAAAGTTCTATTTTTGTTGTTAAATGTTTCTCACTGAAAAAGTTTGATCGAAACTGGAATTTCCTTGTAGTTCCTGAATGAGCTGGAATTGAACAGCAACAGATGCAGTAACAAAGTGAATGGAACTCTGCCCAAACAATAGAAATGTCAGGGCAACACTTTAGGGGAAGATTCTGTGTGAATCTCCTCATTGACTACCAGAAAAATTTGCCATTGTTAATATACAAATATGGGTTTGTGTTTGTATATGTGTCAACCCAAATATATGTTCAGGTCATTTCCAACAATACACTGCATTACAGTAACATCATTACAATTACATCGCTGCAACATTTTTGAAAATACATCTAGATTCAGGGAATGCATTCGGTTGACTTCCTGATAAATATTTGTTCCGTTTTATTTTCCTATTGACCCGATTTAAATATTGACTTGCTTCCAAACTAACATTTTGTTTTTTCAAAAATGTAAATGTTGCAGTGACGTCACTGTAATTTCTGGAAAACTTATGGTGGCGAGTTTTTGACTTTTTTGCCTTTGACAGCATCCTTATTTAGCGTTCAATTGCATTCCATTGACATCTGTACCACATCTACTGACCCAAACACTGGTTCTAGAACAGTGGTTGTCATACACTGTGTTGTTTTTGGTTTGTTACTAACTTCGACACACCATGTGACTTGTTTCATATGCTCCTCCTCCCAAAACCCTGCTGTTGTGTATCGCTACATCGGCCTATTGCATGATTTCGCATTAAGGTCGTGTCATCAGCTCAGTCAGCATGTTTGTATGGATCCACATCCCCACCTGGCCCAGGTATGTACAGTAGACCAAAGTCATTAATCTATAGATTGTTGAGTGTAGAAGTACTCATTTTCTACACAACCCTGGCCACTTTAGAAAAGACGTGTCTATTTGGTCTTGCTTTTAACATTTGATTGTGCCTGTTTGATTGTACAGTGCATCAGTTCTCTAGCTTAGAAAAAGTGTAGTGCCATTGTGGTCTGAATCTATCCCAACATTCACTGCATGATATATATTACTGTTGATATCCCTATAAGCACACAATGTATAAAAGACATTGAAAAACATTGAATAGAAGTTGAAAAGACATCTTTCAAGTTGTTGTGCTCACTGGGATATGACTAGCTGAAACGTCTCTCTCTCCATCTAACTCTCTATCTACGGCTCCTCTGCCTCTTGCACCGTCCGCTCCAGATTGCTCGTGAGGCCGAAGCAGCCATGTTCCACAGGCAGATGTTTGAGGAGCTCCGCCGTACATCCCACCTGACCCGTGACCCCACTGAGACCGTGGCCATCGGTGCCGTGGAGGCGTCCTTCAAGTGCTGTGCCAGCGCCATCCTCGTGCTCACCAAGACTGGCAGGTAAACTGTAAACTGGCCCCAGACCCCAAAGACCAGGCAATGCAGAAACAAGTAGCAGTTGCTAAGCGTGTGTTAGTTAATAAGGTTTCTAGCCCCAGTAAAAACATTACTTAATCTACAGTCTGGTATTAAAATAAATTAAATGAGAAATTATTTATATCGGTCCCTATTTAAAAGAATGGCAAGCTACTTCTGCCCACTCAGCCCCACACAGCCGTTTAGTCAGTTTGCACACCAGGTCCAACAAATATTTGGCCACTGCATTTATCTCAACCTTTCTGAATTGCTCCACAGTCTTGCTCAGAGAACAGCAGATTGGGTTCCACATTGCCAAGTCATGGGTCGGTCTAGTAACCTTTAGTTGACCTCTAGTTTCAAGTCAGATGATCTAAATGATAGGCAGCCCACCAGTCCAGCCGCGTCCCAGGGGCTAATGTACTCTAGCTCTTGACCTTTCCAGTCCTAAACCCTGACATTTAGGAAAGTAATTATAACCCTCCATTCGTCCTCTACTCCACTAAAAGTTCACAGACATCCACTATTCTGTAACACACTGTCATCTGTTTTCCAGGAACAATAAAACAACTAAAATGATTACACCAGTAACATCTTAATGGTATAGTCATATTGTACTTTAATCTATAAAGCATTTTCCACTCGGCTTATAAATTAGCCACAAGGCAGTTTCAAATCCCCTCCAGGACATAGTACTGTTTGAATTCCAGAGTCTAGACTGTTTCTTCCTGTGGCTGTGTGTAGGTCAGCCCACCTGCTGTCCAGGTACAGGCCCCGCGCCCCCATCATCGCTGTGACTCGCAGCGGCCAGGCGGCTCGGCAGGCCCACCTGTACCGTGGTATCTACCCAGTGCTTTACACCAAGCCTGCCAATGACGTGTGGGCTGAGGATGTTGACCTCCGCGTCAATTTTGCCTTGGACGTTGGTGAGTAATGACATTATAGTCATTTTTCTATGTTTAAATCGTAGCATTCATTACTTAGTGTTATTTGTAGTGGCCATTTTAGGCAGGAACACCACCAATATTATAACCATATAACAGGGCTGCTCAATCCTGTTCCTGGAGATCTACTGTCCTAAAGGACCAACCCAGGTGTGACTAACCTGATTAACTATTCATACAACTAATTATCAGAATCAGGTGTGCTAAATTAGAGTTGGAATGAGAACCTACAGGATGGAAGCTCTTCAAGAGTAGAATAGGGCACTAATGTCATATCAGTCGAGTGTGCAACCATTTGATCTGCTCATTTAGCTCTATTTAACAAATATTACCAAATGTATTTAAAAGAAAACTTCAAAACATATACACAGATTTATAAACATTTCACAGCACCTTTGATTTACCAGTTTTCTGCTTCATGCAGCATTGTTTAAATAAAATAATGAATGTACATTATCATGAAAAACAGTGATCATGCATTTTCTACCATTGAAGACAACAATGCTGCCCTGGGACCTAAGAACACACCCAGCCATTCACTGTCATCTCTGTCTCTCCCCTCTTCTCACCACTCTTCCCCCATCTTTTTACCCCCGCCTTCAGGAAAGCACCGTCAGTTCTTCAAGCCTGGAGATGTGGTGATCGTTGTGACCGGCTGGCGCCCAGGTTCCGGGTACACCAACACTATGCGCGTTGTGCTGGTTCCCTGAAGAACTTCAACGGACGCTACCACTCCCCTTCACCCTCTCCTATTCCTAAACCCCCCCTCCCCAGTAGGAGCCATTTTTACTTTCCTGCACTGGGAACAACATGGATTTTATATATTTTTCCATTGGTTCATTTGACTGTAATTACATTTGCTTGTCCGAGCCTCTGGATTCTGTTTCCTTTAAATAAAACGGGGATCTGGTTGTGTGTTCTCTCTTGGGGCTAGGTGCCGTTAATAGGTTCCCATGACTCCCTATTAAAAGATGATCTCATGACCCTGATCTGCTGTGTTCTGGTTTTACATCTGTCAAACCCATAATGGAAAACAAATGTGGATATGAAACATATCCAGTCTGTGTTTGTTTAAGCATTTCTTCATGTACTTAAATAGGTGACATTTGATATTTTAATTGGAAAACCAAAAATGTATTTGACTGCACGAAGTTACACAAATTACATGTTGCTACACTATCTGCTCCTGGTCAGATATCTAGGGCTACATTTGTGCAAAGCAATATCTATTTTCATTTTCCTAAATCCTAAGATCCATTTGAGCATCTTGAAGCTTCGGATTCCCTACTGAAAAATTAAAAGATTGACAACGCAAATACTTAATCGGTTATGAGGATTAATGAAGCAAGTTAAGACCCATCTGTCCCTGAGATAATGGTTTTGATTGTCTATTTCAGTTGACCATGACATAACCATTACATAACTGATACACTTTGCATTCTCAGATGAAACGGTTCCCTGATTCAGCAGTGATACCAACAATCCACCACAAATTATTAGCAATGTGTTCTGAGTATTTTATTTAACCTTTATTCATCCAGGAATAGCCCCCTGAGATACAACAGTCAGAACTAGATGTGCAAGGAATCTCAGGCATTTGCATGTCTCTTCACAACTGAAACCAGAGCTACAGTTGAATGTATAAATACTATCTGCTCTATAAATTAAAATTAACTACTTCCTGGGCAAGTCTGTCAGGCAGCAGTGACAACCCCTATAGATAGAGACCTCTAGTGGCCTGGAGTCCAATTAAGTATGGACAGTGTCCTTAAATTTTTTTCATTATTCAAAAGTAGTCAAATAGTCTCACCAAGCAGACCAATACTGCTTATGTATGCGGGTTGCTTTTAAATGGAAGCTTGCAAAGTAAAGCAACACCACACAGTTAGTAGTCAACAACGTTGGATGTCTTATGATTTTGGGATGGATTTTATGTTTCTAACTTTTCGAAAATGTATATCATTCAAGAAAAAACGTAGTAATAAAAAATAAAAAGTACATAGTAAATGACCTTCATGGAATGGAACTGATTTGCCACTGTTTCCCCAGACAGTGATTCTCATTGATGTAGCCACTGTAGCAAAACCATAGAAATGGAATGATTAGAAATGCAATTCCAATTCAAATCAATGTAGCAGAATGGTCAGAGCGGCAGCCATTTTGTTGCGTACCATTCCAGTGCAAAGCTCTAACGCCCTACTTCTGCATTAAACCGATTTGTGTTAAGTCACGGACTCACTAGATAGTTTTGTAGCAGCAACAGAATAGTCAGCTGCGCTAACATATCTCTGTGGCCTGACAGTAGGTGGCGGTGTATGCACCTTTTAGATGGTTGCGATCCGCCATTAAAATCAAAGAAGAAGATCATCGTGGCCTGCCTTGTGTGGAAGAGGAATTGGAGAGTGCTGGATTTAATTGCGTTATATTTCTATTGATAAGTTGTCGAAACATATTTAATATATGCTAATATTACAAACTATAGTTAGATAAGATCTATAGCTTGTCTTGAGAGCAAGAAAAGATCTGAATAATCTCTTCTAAAAGCTAGCTATATATCACTTTGAGATGGCTAACAGGAAAAACAGTGAGTACGACAAAATTTACAGCCCCACTGGCGCGTTGTCACCGTGACTACTAACAACAATCACCATTTTGTTGTGTACTAATCGAATGACCAAGCAAAACAGTTCAATGAGGTTTCTACTCATTCCATTTCTATGGGCAAAACCTGGTCCTGGTGCATTGTGAGTAGTTTGATCTTCTTGACATCTGTATAGCTGCCATATTCAACTCTGGCTCTTGAAGCCACGTCCGCACTTGTTTTTCATAGCAACACTCTCACCTGGGACCCATGAAGAACTGATACTTAAGGTGGGTGGAATTAATGACAAGGTAAAACAGAAAACCAGCAGTCTCTGGTCCTCATTGGGTAAGCGTTGAATACCGCTGCTGTAGGCCTATTGCTTGGCTGCAAGGGAAAAAACAAGGGTTGAGGACAACACAAACTTAACTTGTCATTAAGGGCGTAGGAAGGAGTTTGATATTTGCAGTGGCACATTTTTTGTTTTTCACAGTGGTATTATTGGGGGGACAAATTTAATGACCTCTAATGTTGGGAGTGACATTTCCCACCTGTTCCTACACCATTGCCTGTAACACTTCATCCAGGCATTTCTGGGATTCCGTGGATGGAATTTTGCTATTGAAGTTTAGTTTACATCTTCACTTGGACACTATTGTCAAAAAGATATGAAATTATCATTGTTTCTGAGCAAACATTCCAAAACTGTAGGTGGCAGTAATCTGCCAGCTCTGGCTTAATACCTGTTCAAACCTCAACCTCCAGGGGGCAGTATGAACTATTTCAGTTTGTTTACCAACTCACAGTAGAAAGCACACTGTCCTATTTTCCAATATATAGTAAATTTTTCCAATACCTAATATTCTGCCTACATGCTTACACACAATGAGAACTATAAAGGCAAGTGTACCCTATCCATGTTTGCATTGATCAATGTCTAATAAAGAAGGCTTACACCACCTAGTGGTTCTTTTTAGACATACCGGAGCAGTTCTCAGCTGATAGTATTTACTGTTGCATGCTCGAGTAAATCCACAGCGAAAAATGTGATTAAAAAATGTGTATGTTAGCATGACACGGATATGTGACCTTGATAATCATATGGTGCTGTATGTACCGAACGGAACAACTGCCAGCTGCATTTCATGGAGAGGATTAGGGAAAATGGCACCACAAAGCAGAACATTAGTAAGGAATTCAAGCAGCATTAATTTCATGAAACCCATTTGAATCTCTACAAGATTAAATTAATAATATATATCTTTGATGTACATATATGATTTTCTTTACATGAAATTACATAAATAATTGCATAAAATAAATAACATAATCCTGTCCATTTGAAATGCAAACACTATGACAGAGCACAGTTAGAACATAATTATAATCCGGATTAAAGCTCTGTGACTTTCCAATGGCATTTGAACAGCTGTAAAAATCTCAGCATAACCACTGCTCAAACTCACACAGAGAAACAATTTGTTTTTAAATCATGGATGACCACTAGCCCTTTATTTGAATATGATTTTTATTATTGCATACAATTCAATGAAATTCTAAAAATATATATTATTCTGTTTACAGTTGGTACTCATGAAATTACTGTATACTATTTGGGAAATTCTGAAGGATCAAGGTAAGGAAGAATACAAATCAAACGTATTGAATAAAACTATTAAATAAATCACACAGCAACACAATAAGGCGTATTTCAATCTTAACAATACAGTATGGGAGAGTTATTCCTTCAGATTTTAATCTAAATTCTTTGAATATCCAACATAATTTTTATATGCATGAAGAATCCCAGATTGTATCTTTATGAATAATGTTTTCGGGGGGAATTTTCTTTATTCACAGGATAGTAGGAAGCAGAAACCATGGAGACAGAGAGGACAGGCAGGGGGCATGTGGGGTCTCGAGTCGGGGCTTAGACCGCTACACAAAACTCAGGCACCCAGATTGTAGCTTTAACAAGCAGAGTGCCCTCAAGGCTGAGATCTGGTATCCAATCCAAAGACTCAGTTGTAAAATGTTGTAGAACAGGGGGGGCGGAGAGGGGAGAGGAGGATGGGGCTGTAAAACAGGAGGGGAATAATAATAAAGTTTGATCGACCAGCGTTTTTAGGACTTGTGACAAATATTATCTATACCTTATAATAGATGCGTTTGTTCCTGTGTGTTCACACCCGTCCCAATATTTTTACCTCAGGGTGGCCCCAGGCCTAGTAACTAGGCAACCACGGCCTTTGGAAAGCATTCTCATGAGCATTACTCGATTTTCGATTAGACCAGTGTGGATTCATAAATAGTAAAATGTAAATACATTAAATTATGAACATTAAATTATATACACAAAATAATGTATGTGAACAGACATGTGTAGAGGTTGGGGGAAATCAGGAGACCAAGGTTTTTTTTACCTTTTCAGAATAAGAGTCTTATTTCCAAAATAAAAGTCAATCATTAATCAATCTTGATCAACTTAACAGATTGTCAAGAAAAGAACAATCATTTGTATCACTGGAAGGTACATGAAATATGAAGCAGCAGTTTTTCAAAAGCTGCTCAATCTTAAATAAAAATGATGGATAACTCAAAGTACTTAATAAAAGAACAAAAGTAAAATGTACAGCATAATGACATTCACTATTTGATGTATTTTCAAAGCAACAACTTGTGTAATCAAAGTACCACCTTTGACTGGTGCACTAAAAATCTGGTTAATTGAGAAAAATAGTGATGTGTCATGATCCACATAAAACCTAGCAGCCTGTGTGACACTGGTTCTTTGCTCTATTGCATCATTAATTTTTGCCATATAGAAGATCAACTTCCACTTAGATGGCGCAGCGGTTAGAGTCAGTCTTGTAGTCGGAATGTTTGCAGTTCAATTCCCAGCTGTGCCAAATGTTGTTGTGTCCTTGGGCAAGGCACTTTACCATAAGTTGCTCCAGGTGGATGTCTCCGTACTCACTATAAGCTTTGGATAAGAGTCTCCTAAATTACTAAAATGTACTTGAGAAAATGCATGTGTTTCGTGTAGGCATACTAAACAATATCTCTAATAAAACATGACTTTAATCAATATCTTCTTTTATTCCTCAAAAAAAACATTGTATGTTGAATTGATGCAAGTATGCTGACAAACATCACCTTGTTCCCACAAGATTTACATAATCATCAAAATGCTGAGGCGCGGTAAGCCTAAAAGGAACACAGACCAAATTTCAAGTAGCTCTAAAAAAAAATCCTATGAAAACATTAATGGTGGAATAGTGCAAAGAACCCATTTCATGTTTTTCATCTAGGGTGAACAAGGATTAAGATGGATACATTATTTGAGTCAATATCAGTGCATCATGTCTCACAAACAATTTATAGTCCAATACTAACATAATTCAATGACTTAATATCTCACAAACTGTGCCATTTTATTTGCCATTTATAGATACAAAACCATCTGAAAAATAAAAGTCCTTTTCTTAATAGACAACTCCATGTAGCTGTTCCCTGTTTTTGTGTGTTTGGTAGCTAATGCACATGGCCAAACTGAATCTATGCTATTAAACCCAATTTACCCACTGTCATTATGGAAGAAGCAAATTTACGATGATTGCTTGCATTTAATACAGTACTCCAGCAAATCTACAAACCAACCTCATATGAATGGCTGTAAGTTTTCTCTACCTTCACTAACCCCTTTATGGAAATTAGGTAAATTCTACATTCAGATTATAACCAGTGAAATTAGTATAAGAGAAAATGCTTGCAATCTGTACACAGTAAACCTCAACAAGTGTTTGCTGCCTTGTGGGCCAACGTCTAGTGAAGATTGTCTGTGTGTGTATCAATGTCAGTTTGTACCCTGGTGCTCGATATTGTGTGTGTGTGTGTGTGTGTGTGTGTGTGTGTGTGTGTGTTAGAGAAATAGCCTTGCAGAAAATGACAAAGCAATATGAGTTATTCATTGAATGCAGACACTCTATTTTGTCCTTCCCTTCTCAAAAGGAATCTCTTTCACCAAACTTTTACATCAAAACCCACACATTGGAAGACTTTTTCAAGGACATTTTTCAATTCATTTCTCAAATTACAAAAAGTGCATTTCAGTCATATATTATCTTGTTTTCAAGTGTCTTTGGTTGGCGTCTTATTCACCACACCTCAAGGTTAATACAAAAATCTCACAAAACAAGAAAAAAAATCTCTATAAATTTAAAGGTTAGATAAATATGTCAGAACAACAGCTCATTTGAACACATACTTGAACACAAAATGACATTGTGAGTATACAGAATAAGCTATAATACCTATTGCATGTGATTGAAAAATGGCATATATATTTATATATACTTTCATATACTCTCATGTGGTTTTACCTTATGTATCAGTGCGTATTGATAAGAGTTGTAACATTACTGTCATAATCCAAAAGTTCAGCATTGTACTTTAGAAAAATACTCAACCCAGTGAGGAAAGCTTTTAGCAGTAACGTCATTATCACTGATTTACAAACTATCCTGTTGGAAACTTTAATTTTCCATAGTTTTTCATAAAAAATAAATCTGTCTTTTTTTGTCAAATATAGGTATTTAGTCACACCTTCCATGAATAAAAAATATAGAGATTAAAAGTAGCAAGCAGCAACGACAAATTCCCCATTGTTCAGGCATTGCAGGAGGATGTTCTTATTCCTCACAGATTAGCGGGTAGTTTGGAAAGTGTGACCTCTGCCTCAGATGACTTAGCCGGGCTAGTTTGTCGACTGGAGTGTGAAGAGGTTAGTCCTCCTTGTTCCTTGGGATTTAAAGGTTGGGAAACCATGGGGGTGTATTGACTCATGGGGCTGACGTGGCCCAGAAGTTTATTACTGCCGCCCACCACCAAGGAAGAGGACGGCTGAGATGAACCAGGCCCTACCAAGGGTAGATGGTGGCCTATGGAGGATGCCTCTTCCTGGGGAAGATAGCTGTGTGACCCTGGGTTGGACACTGTGGAGACAGTCCTGACATCCTGGGTGAAGAGATCCCCCAGGGAATCTGCCCTCTGGCATCTCCCGTCCACCCGAGCCGGGCATGAAATCTGTGGGGTGAGGGAGCTGTGAGAGCCCATGGCACTGGAGGGTTGGCTGTGGTGATGGTAGGAAAGCACTGTCCTGCCTGTTACTGGACTTTGCATGGTAGGGCTGGGTGCTACCGGTGGGGTACAGGATGGGGAGCCATCTCCAGACCCGTACTCGGCCAGTGAAGCCAGGGCAGAGTGGAAGGCATGGGCAGAGGTCTCTGGGAGAACCTGGGGGAGGAGGCAGGAGTGGAGACCTGCCATGCTGGTAGGCCCCTGGGAGGAGGCTGAGGAGCCCTCAACATCAGCCTGCTCAGGGATGGATATAGATAGATATCCACTGGAGCTGAGGAGCTGGGAAGTTACACTGGGGATGCTGGTGTAATTCTGGGTGGTTACACTGGGGCTAGAGGTGGAGGTGTAATGCTGGGTGGCTACAATGGGGCTGGAGGTGTATTGCTGGGTGGCTACAATGGGGCTGGGCGTGTAATGCTGGGTGGCTACAATGGGGCTGGGCGTGTAATGCTGGGTGGCTACAATGGGGCTGGGCGTGTAATGCTGGGTGGCTACAATGGGGCTGGGCGTGTAATGCTGGGTGGCTACAATGGGGCTGGGCGTGTAATGCTGGGTGGCTACAATGGGGCTGGG
>JACXGM010027630.1:0-14403 GCA_016801145.1 Umbra pygmaea | reverse complement strand
CACATACACCAATCAGCCGTAAAATTATGACCACCTGCCTAATATTGCTTAGGTCCCCCTTTTGCTGCCAAAACAGCCCTGACCTGTCAAGGCATAGACTCTATTAGACCTCTGAAGGTGTGTTGTGGCATCTTGCACCATGACGTTGACATCAGATCCTTTAAGTCCTGTAAGTTGCAAGGTGGGGCCTCCATGGATTGGACTTCTTTGACACATCGCACAGAGGCTTGATTGGATCAAGGTCTGGGAAATTTGGAGGCCAAGTCAACACCTTGAACTCGTTGTTGTGTTCCTCAAACCATTCCTGAACCATGTTTGCTTTGTGGCAAGGTGCATTGTCCTGGGACAATGCACTCAGGAATACTGTTTTCATTAAATGGACATGGTCGACATGGTCAGCAACAATGCTTAGGTAGGTGGTACATGTCAAAGTAACTGTTACAATACCAATGCCGGGGGACGCAACAGTAACATCCACATGGGGGGTCTGCGTGGTGTAGTGGGCTGTCACTGCATTGCAGGAAAGTCTACGTAATGTTAGTCAGTGGTTCGAGTCTGACTATGGGATCTCCGGCTTTCCCCAGACCTCCAGAACGAGGCTGCGAAAATTGACATTGTGTTGCCTGGGATTTGGGTTAGACTAGCCGGAAAACCTTCCTTGCCACGTCGCCCTCCGGCAACTCCTTGTGTTCAGATCGGGCACTTGTAATTCAAATCATGGAAGTATAGTTGGTGATCGTAATCATCCCATACATGAACTGACTAAAGTCTTCTGTGTTGGATGAGCAGTGCAAAAAGAATCGGCAGCTCTGCGACATGTGGTTGGATGAACCATGTACGCGCCCCACGCCATCCCGCATCTGTCCAAGGAGTTGCGGAGCTGCCAGCTTGGGAATTGGGAGGGGAGCAAATTGGGGGATTTTTTAATTTTTATAATTAAAGTAACATCACATGAATGGCAGGCAGAGGTGGTAAAAGTACAGAGTAAAAGTACTTTTCTGAAGTACTCTGTGTTCACTAGTTTTGGGAAGTCCCTAATTAAGACCAAAATGATCATGTTAAGGGAGTTAATATCTTAACAGTTACCTATGAAAGAAATAGAAAGAGTGAAGAAAATATCAATCATGGCTTTGGTAAGAACTCCCTTTACCTGATCATTTTGGTCTTAAGTAGGGACTTCCCATAATTTGTTAACTCACAGTACTTCAGAAAAGTAATTTTACTCAGTACTTTTACCACCTCTGATGGTAGGACCTATGGTTTCCCAGCAGAATATTGCACAAAGCATCTCACTGGCTTCATTGGCTTGCCTTCTTCCTATAGTGCATCCTGGTGTCATGTGTTCCCAAGCAAGCGATGCACATGCACCTGGTCATCCACATGCTGTAAAAGAAAATACTTTTTAAGCAATTTGAGAAAAAATAAGAAAAAATATATTTACAATTTTACCCTCTGGACAAATGATTGGAAAGTGACATAGTATATCTATAAGTAGGTACATTAAAATAATGATACATCCACTGCAACCAGACTTCAAGCATTTATTCATCTAAAAAAAAACTGGATGTCTAAACATGGATTAGGTTGCAGTTTGAGAACGTTTCCACCCAGGGGTTGTGTGTCAGATATAGCCCACAGCAGCTATGACATGCTATTTATTCACAGGATGGCTCCAAACTGAGCCACTTATCAGACTACACTGTAAATACAACAATAGGTTTCATTCCAACTAAAACCACACATCTCTGGGTATACTGATGCTGTGTTCCATATTTCTAATACTCTTAAGGTAACAGTGACTTCTATAAGTGAGACTGCAGAACAGACTTCATCTTTCATCTGTGTAGTCATTTTGCATAGTCACTCAAATCATTTCAAATATTATTAGTTGCATGCTTTGTTAAGAATAGTTTTTGACTACAAGTGAAATGTTTACGTACACTCCCTCTTCCAATAAATGCTTTTTAAGTAGTGCAGGTTGCAGGTTGAAAAGAGAGAAATGTGAATGTTTACAAAACTGAGTTTATTTATGTAATACACTTTGAAAACAAATGATTTTGTTGAGTATGAAAATACTACTGTATTAATATAATAAACAAGCACCTATTCACACCTGACATATAACAATGAATCACAAAGAGACATTCAAAACTGGAACTAATATAATGAGCATAGACCGTATATAGTACTGGACGTAACATGTGTGACGTCATACATTGGTTTGTGAAGATCTGATTTGAGTCGCCGAGTTTGCCGTTACGAGCGCAGACAGCTTGGTTGTGGATCTGACGATTTTAGGCGAGAGACGGTATCTAAGTGTGACGTTAGCTGAGAGTTGGAAATTATGCTTACACTCTAGGTTAAACATTTTCACTGGCACAGTCAATGTCAATCAACTCATAGCCTCTCCCTAAAACACCCTTGTTTATCGGCGATTTAAAAATCAATATCATTCTGTATTGCAGAAGACTTAACTAGTGATTGAGACTATAAACTCATTACAAAAATGTTCACTGAAGGTAATAAATCAATTGAGAAGTGTTTGACTTTCTCATAGACTTCTACAGAAACCGACCTCTTTTGCAACCACACGTGTTGCCCCCAGCTGGAATTCAGATAGAATGTAGGTTTTAGGCACTTCCCCATTTGCTTCACTTTGCCAAACTGGATGCTAGACCTGTGATAATGAGAGATGATGAATGATTAGGAACTGGAGTGTGTGTCTGACAGACTAAAGTAATTGAACTGTGAAATCGGGATTAGGCACATTGAGTCTGGTAAACACTACATACACAAAATGTAGTCTGGCCTAGCGCACCGGCTCCATCCCTCCAGAAGAACTGACTGTTACAATAAAAATGAAATAAAGAAAATATTTCCTGAATATTATTTCACCTTTATTTTACTCCACTTTTATCGATTTTAAATAAAGCTATTGGAACGTTGCTTTTCTATGTGTGGTAATAGGAGCAAGTAAACTTGAACATAACTGTTCTATATTTAGGTATAAAAACTGGGAGTTTCAAAGTGAGACATTTGCAGGTGCATTTGGATATCATGGTCTAAATTAATCAGACAACAAACAGAGAGTGAATGGGAATATCCCTTTCTTGTTAAGAGAAACATTAATATTGTCTGTTAGCAGGGCATGCAATAGGACTTCTTCTTTCCATGCCTTCTCTATCAATAAAACCACCCAGATATGCAGTAGGGGGATGCAAAAGTGTTCAATCATATTTCCACCTTATTTTGACCTCAAAAACCACTGGCCATGAGAAGGAAGCATTTTTATTTTGAGAAGGAAGTATTTACTTTCTAATGAAAGTAATACTACGGTTAGGTATTGACCGATATGTATTTTTTTGTGCCAAAGCCGATTTTTTTTATCAGCCTTGGCCGATATGGGCTGCCGATTTTCTTGAGCTGATATTTGGAGCCGATACTGCTTTTGCTCCCACAATTTACATCATAAAAATTACACGATGATAACAAACGTTACAAGTCTCAATTTTAAAAAAGGAACATTAATTAGGAAAACTTAAAAAAGAAACTTGAAAAACAATATTTAACAAATAGTAAAAACAGGTGAGGTAGAACAAGTGGCGCATGTCTGTGTAAACGCATGTCAGTAAATAATGCCAGGAAAATCGGCGAACGCAACAGCTGCAATAAAATTGGTCTATCACTAGTTCAAATTTGTAATTTCAAACGATGTTAAAGCTGCAGTGCGGAACTCTTACATATAAACGGCCGTCCACTACATTCCAGCCCTTGCCAAACCAGTTCACACAATGCTGACTATTACCGGCAGGTCAATCGCTCTGTATTTGCCAGTAAACTGTATTTTTAAATTTGGTGTCTGGTGCCACATTCCCGTGGTGGAGCACCAGTATTGATGCGTTTTATGTCACCCAGCAATTATTAGTTTACCAGAGCGGAAGAGGGGAGAAACTGTTGTGAAAGGAGGGGCTAACGCTACAGGAACTATGAGTATGCTGTAAAATCCTGCAAAAAAAAAGCATCTAAGAAAAAATTCTGATGCTCCAGATGAAAAAGTAACTCTGCATTCAGATGAAGTATTACAGTCTAAAAAACAAAGCGATCTATTCGTAGGCATACGTCATAAACTCACGTTGACAGTGTTTGTCTAATTACTCTCACTGCTAAGAAGGCGTAGACAGACATTCCGCACTGCAGCTTTAATGTATGCTAATTTTTCTATAGAGAAAATCTGGCAAAACAGAACTCAGTTTTCTGCAATGCTGCTACCCATGTGTTCTAACAATGCTCAACCTGTTATATGTATGTTTATATGAGACTACAGTGTAAGTTACACTGGCTTTCCTGTGCTAGATGGACTTATATCTATTATACTGTATGCACCATGTTTCCGGAATAGGGAAGCGATGCTTACTCTAGCTGAACACTTCCTTGTTTCTGCTCATTCGAAGTGTCCTGGTCTGTGCTGACTCTCTTAGTAGGAGCCAGCTGTTGTGACTGGGGCACCTGAACCAGCCCAGTAAAGGATGTAGCTAACTCATTTAGATGGGGTAGGGGAGTTCCCTTCCAGGTGGTTACTTAGTACACATAAATGGAATGGAATTATTGTTAAAAAATTTAAACAGATTGTGTAAAGGTTTGGTGAAACCTAGAGCAGCAAAAGCACTAAACAGTCTGACAAAAAACACAATACAGTAAATGGCCTACTAGCGTCTATTCATCTTAGTGTAACAGTAAGTGAGTGACAGGTGTTGCGTCACACCCCCTTGATTTGCTGCTCATTTGGGCTCATCCAGCCCACAGGCCACTGGCTTAACCAATCTCAGCGAATGTCTCATTCAGCCCACAGACGAGTGGCTTAACCAATCACACCAATAACTTCAATGACTTGATGATTCACCTGTTTGCATCCCAGAAAAGATGTCCATGTGAGCTTCTGTTCAGATAAGGTAGGCTCATGCCTATAGACCTCTTAAAGACCAACACACACATTTCCTTTCCTGTCTACACATTGCCTGTCTCTCTTCTATAATTAACGTAATTTTTGCTGTGTTTAGTGCACCAAATTATTTTATTCAGGACATGATGTTTGACACAATGTGTTGCAAAACAGATGTGATAAAAAACGTTATAGTATCTATTGGCAGTCTTTAAAGTTGGAACATGTTTTGTAGTGCATCCCTATGTCGCCCCATCTCTGACATTGCTATGATAGATCCTTTTGTACAATCATTCCATTATTCTTGCATATGGCATGTGCTAATGTGTACATAAAAATATTGTCAAATGGTGTGTGTTTTTGCCACAAGGCCATTTTTGTAGGTACTTCTCTATAGTGTTGTTGTTGTATAGCACTTGTATACTTGTGCAATGTATATAGCGTAGTTTTGTCTGTGATATATATTTTTGGTTAGAAACACACATCCAAAGGAGTGTTGCACAGGCTTTAGTTGGAGAGCAGTGTGTACAGAGGTTTTCTGAAATATGAATTATGGTCGGTACACCTTCCTGTGGCTAAATCATCTGTTAGTCATTGTATCTTGATTTCGCTCTTTACCTTGATGTCATACCGTTACCATTATCAACATGATCTACAGTTATGTATAGTGAAATGTTTGATATCATTTGAAACCATACCCCAGAGAAACAAATAGGTGTTTCTGTGCTTGCATGAGGATCTTAAAGAGAAATGCTATTCATATGTGTCCTTGACAGAAGCTCCATGCACCTATTTTTTTTAAGGGGGCACAGTGCAGTGGCGTAGGCAGAAATTGTATTTTTGGTGGGCCAGTGCAAAAATGAGTGGGCAAGCGGCTGCGATACCCCCACAGCCACCGTGAGGCGGGGGGCCGCCACGCCCCAATGGCCCCGCCCTGCATAGCAAAAAACTGACTTACATAAATATATATGTATAAAAAAGGAAAACAAATTGAGAGCTCCAAGTTTCAACTGCCAGGTAAAGGAATCCCATAATGTAGGCAAGAGATCTGCATCCACTTCCATTAAATAAATGGGCTAAACATTGACTCTGGCATCTTGTAATTTGGCATTCAGGGGGCATCGGGAGAAAATAGGTAAAAATAATTCATGGTCATTTCTTGTCTGTTATTGAGCTTCTTGCGCTATATGACCCTGTACTGAAAGATTTACTTGAGAGGAAAAGTAAATTGTATTATCTGAAGAAATTGTCACTGAAATCAAGCAGGCTGAATAATATTCTGTTATCATTGACACGACTCAAGATATCACAAGGTTGACTAAGTCAAGTAGAGATGTTACAGTAGAGACTGATGAAAATGAACAACCGATTTGAGGTTAAAATAAACTAGAGTTTTCTGAGATTCCAAAGCGTGAAAGTGCCTCAGGTATTGAAAACTAGGATGGCTACGATCAGGGGCGTAGCACAAGATCTGGGGCCCTATGCATAGGCAGTCCTGATGGGCCCCATGTTATGTATATATAAAATATATTCCAGACTTTTCAAGGGCCCTCTCTCCCTTTGGGCCCTGGTAATCAGTATTGGTTTTACCCCCAGTCCGACGCCCCTGGCTACGATGGTGCACGTACAATGAGTGGCGCTACTTCGGTGTCCAAAAGCGCATTTCAGACCGAGATCCCAATGCCGTATATGTCCACTGCGCTCGCTGCTCATAACCTGAACTTGGTTTTAAACGATGCTTGTAAAAGATACCAGAGACAATGGCCTATTATGACACTGTAGAGGGGATTTATGTGTTTTTAGTGAAAGCATCAACCGGTGGAAGCTATTGGAGAACCATCTTTCCAAACATTCTCTTAAAAAACTGCGCCTTATACCGCGTTGCGCATCCAGATACGATGCAATTAAATCATTATGCTTCAGATTCAAAGAGGTAATGCAGGCGCTGAGTAAAATTATAGTGCTGTCTATAAACCAGAACAACGCAGTGAGGCATCGGGCATACAAAGATAACGGAGACATTTCAATTTGTGCTTATGACAGTAGTACAATCGAAATGACCGGAGACCGTTAAAGCTGCTTCGCAAGCTCTCCAGAAGAAAATGCACAGCAATGCGTAAACATTTTAAAATGACCCCACCACAATAGCTTACTGAGTCTATGGAATAGTTTTATTTTTTGTTAGCCTACTTTCAATTATGAACAAACCAAATTCACTGAGGATTTGTTAAGAAATATACAGTAGATGCCACAATTTTGTTCTTTATTATTCATCTTCTTCTTCTTCTTCTTCTTTTTATTATTATTATTATTTTTATTATTATTATTATTTCGCATGTTTTGCCCTCACTTTTTAAGTTACAGACACTTTCAAACTTTACAATGTTCACTGATTGAAGAAACAATACGTTTCTTGCATTATTCTTTTGGATATATTTGATACTTTTTAAAAGATTTAACTAAATTGTTAAAGAATGAACAAATTAAACTTTTTAAGTTCAAATTTAGACAATAAAAACAGAAAATTGCATCCTTAATTACACTGTACTCCAATCAAGAACACTGTCCATTACTGAGAATTTCCTTGATTATCCATTCTTGACAGTGCAAGGAAATACCTTCAAATTGGGTAGACTCGGTAGATGGAGGCAGTGGCGTGTCTTCTTCCTCAACCCTTGCTTTTTTCAAATAACACAAGAAACTTGTTTAGCCATTATTGTGGTGATGTTAATACATTGGCTAAAAAGCAGCTAGCAAAGTCAGCTGGCTAAAGGCCGCCCAGAGAGTCTTCCTGTTGGAACCCCTAGCAACCATCGCAAACAATTACGAACCGGAGGCTTACTACAACTTGCTTCAACTGTTCCATTGTATTCGGAAAACAAATTAAGCACACACACCTGTCAACAATATATGAGGTTTATATTAATATATTTTCTAAAACTCATTTGAATAATTTACAAATATACTAAAAATGTATTTTGATCAAACTTGCCTGGGCGGGCCAGTCAGTTGTGTGTGGGCCAGTACCGCCTGGGCCCATTACTGGCTACGCGCCTGGCTCGTTCACAACACACGGAAACAGGTGACAAATACTGATATTAAAAGGAAAATCCACTTGGCTCAAAATGTCAATGGGCATGACGCCTCTGGTCCTTGAGACTACATTGGAGTGATACTGTAATGGACTTTTTATGGGTATTTGCTTTCATTACTGTCTTGATGTGGATGTTGCATTACCATTTAAATTGTGATACATCAACAGATCTAGGCTCTATTCTGCCACAAATCACAACCAACTGTAGACTATACTGCCCTACAAAGGCTAACCGCAGTAACTACAAAAAGAATGAAACTTAGAAAACCCTACCCTAAATTAGGTCAAATCAACAGTCATGGTTTTTGGGCATACCAGTTACTTAACATGTACAGTTTTTGCAATATCATTTATATACTTAAAACAAATTTGATTGGCCAGTTAAAAGAACTTTAAAGCCATTTTTTAGGAGTCACGTTTTGCGTAGTTACTGCGTTAGCCATTGTAGGGCAGTATAGTTTCTGATCGTTTTTTTTAAAAATGCCTCTTGTACATTCTGGCGTACATTAACCATACCTTATGGAAACACCCCGTCTGTATTTTCTATCACCAGGTAATATAATTTATAATTCTTGTTTGCACCACGGTTCCTTTCTATCTTTAACTCCATATATAACCTTATACAATGGTGTCCTCTACTGGCCAATACCGACAGTGAAGGAAAAACTATTTGCACTGCGTAATTGCTTATACCAACCGCCAGATGTCATTAAGAGTTTATATTTGTTTTCATTTTACATCGATTTGATAATTGAATAGACTATGAGTTTTACGGCATCCTATGCAAAGTGCCCATGAAATCTAAAACTTCCAAAGTGACATTTTTGGTCTCAAAATTCTCAAGAGCATAAACGTTTGTTGAAGGAATAATTTTGCAAAATATAAGGGCACTAAAATAAATGTTGCATTCCATAATGATGTGAAAGAATGAGAAATAGTATGCTTACATCAAATTTTATGTGTCGTCCTCAAAATATTATTGTAATGATTTGGCTTGTGAAGCAATATGACCATAGCTAGCATTAAGGACTGTTAAGGCAAATTGCTGTCCATTATAATAAGGTTCTGAAACACATACAACGTCGTCCACCGTGGACAAGCGCCACAAAACGAGACCGTGGTTCATTGTATATTGATAATTAAATTAATTCAAACAAATTTATTTAAGCGTAGGGCCTAAACATTGTGGCCTATGTGCCCAAACCATGTAGGCAACAACAACTTTAAACCTTTTACGCATGACATTTGGGGCATTTCATTGTTGGAATGGCATCGATTCCAATAGAAAGTCAGCTGCCAGTTTAAGAAGGCAGAAGCGAGTTGGAACGAGTCAGCAGAAAATGGGCACCTGTAGCGTAGTTTTTTGGGGGGTCTTTATGAACGCTAGCATATGTCCGTTGCAGAAATACCAACACGTCATGAACATTATGTTTAACTTAAATGAGTCCTGTTTCTACGCTAGACATATAATGGTCAGTTATTCTATACAGAGACACGCTTGCCATGTATGTTTCTCTTAGACTTGTAGCCTGGATACCGGAGAAAGCGTCCTTGGCATTTGTGATTTTAAAGAGCGATGGGCGGAGGGGGAGACTGATAATTTGAAGACGTGCCAGGGGCACATTGTTAAATTCAAAAGGCATTTCAAATAACCAAACCATTCCCCTTTTTCATTCTCTCCGATTATTTTCATTCTGTCTTTCTTTCGCCAGGTTGCAGCCCGTTTGAATCCACCAATGGGCTTTCAAGTTAGAGACATTGGAATGTAAATGAGTCCAGCGCGTGCTTCTGGCGCAGTGAAAGCTCCGGATTGTTTATTGAGCTCCCGGAGCCACGCGCCTGGCTCGCGGAGTCGGGTAGGAGAAGAATCACACAGCGGGGCGGGGCCTCACGACGAAGCGTGCGTCCCCAAAGGGGTGGGGTGTGTGGGGCGCGTGTTAAAAAAGAGGAGTGCTGCCAAAGTTTGGATCAGATCAGCTCGTGTAGTAAGCAAGCGCAGTCAAGAAAGAATTGGACACCAAATTGCAATTGCGCGCTGCAGCTATATAGCCACGCGAAGGACACGAGTGCAAAGAGCCAGCCTCTCTATTTCTTCTTCTCCTTTCCCTCTAAGTGTCTGACTGTGAGGGTGCTCTGTTGCAACCCACGTCAATTTCCCTGCCTCACTACCTGCCAGCATGGAGACTACAACCATCACCACCACGCAAATGGCGCAGAACGCATGCCCATTTGGGCTGACGGAGAGGCGCACCACCATCACCCTTCACGCCCCTGCCCAAGAGTGCGCTCTCCCTAACGACAACACTGCAGCCGTGTACCAAAGTAAGACCACGGTGCTGAAAAGACAGCGCTCAAGCTCCCCGGAACTCCTGCGCTGCAAGCGGCGGCTCAGTTTTAATGGACTTGGGTACTCCATCCCGCAGCAACTACCCGTAGCCGTGGCCCGGCGGAACGAGCGCGAAAGGAACCGTGTCAAGCAGGTCAACATGGGCTTCCAGACGCTGCGTCAGCACGTGCCCAATGGAGCCGCCAACAAGAAAATGAGCAAAGTGGAGACTCTACGGTCAGCCGTGGAGTATATCCGAGCTCTACAGCAGCTACTCGACGAGCATGATGCGGTATCGGCCGCATTTCAATGCGGGGTGCCTTCACCTACTATCTCCAACAGTTACTCAGCCGAACCGGAGTCACCCCACTCTACTTATTCTTCCGACGAGGGGAGTTATGAGCCCTTAAGCTCCGAGGAGCAGGAGCTTCTGGACTTTACCACCTGGTTCGACAGATACTGAGTCAAAATTGTCGTTACCTTCACAGAGTCTGTGTAAAGGCAGATGCATCCAATGGGACTCAACTCTGAAAAGAATGACAAGTTATTCGATTCACTGTGCAGGGCGAGACACCCGTGAGCACTCTCTTGGCACTCTAACCTCAATTGCAGCGTTTGCAGGTGCAAAGGCAATAAAGTGTGAAAGAGGAAAGTTAAGCAGAGTTAGCGTTGCTATGCTACAGGAGGGGTGTACAATGAACGACCCTTGGGGTTCCCCGCGGAACAACATAGCAGAAAGACTGTGCACACGCATGGACAAAGCGTCGAATGACGAAAGACTGCAGGGTGACGCGTGGAATTATTTCTTTATCGATGCGTTCAAATAAGTGCAATTACAAAATTAAACTGCAGCTCCGGAGACTGGACATATGAACTGCACTAAAGTTGCTCCACAGGACTATGCTGTCGATCTAGTTTCAGATGAGAGCTAAACATTCAGATGAAAGCTAAATATTATCTGAAATTGATTGATTGTTAAATATAAATGTATATTTTTCTAAATTGAGAAAATATTCTCCAACAATGAATACTGCCACTTTGCTGACAATAAGAGCTCATGATACGTGGTAGTCATGACTGCACAGCTGGACATATAAAAAGGCATCTTCGTCTCTGTTTAACGACTGATTGGTCAGCAATAAACTAGCTTCAAGTGATTTAAGGGTTTTACGTGGTATGGAGACCTTTTTTTAATGTATGCACTTGATCTCCGTTTTTCGCAGGTCCCTAAACTGTACATATACGATTTAAACATATATATTTTGTGTAAACAGCTTTTTTAAAATAAAGATACTATTTATATTAAATTATGTTATGTTGTTGCATTATTATGTGGACAGTTCATTTCCTAACGACTAAGTATTGGCAAGATAGGCCTCCTCACAAATTCTATATGCGGGCTTATAATTATTTTAATTAATATATAAACCTGACTCATATATTTACAAATATATATAAAGGTTTGCACTGAGGAAATGGAGATGATTGTCGTTCTATTCAAAGCGCTAGTCTGACCTTTTACCGAGTTGTTTGGGCACACAAGGAAGAGCTGCATGTGCGAGCCCTCAATAACCATGTAAAGAGGTGCACCTTGCCATGCGCTTTGTCTGTATAGAGGCCGGGTAGATTAATATTACGTTTCATGCACTGCATTGTTTTTTTTCATGGTCTATTTCGTTGCTCAGTAATCCATAGGGATGGAGATGGAGGGGAGAGGGAGAGGGAAGGAGAGATAGTGAGTGAGAGAGAGAGAGAGAGAGAGAGAGAGAGAGAGAGAGAGAGAGAGAGAGAGAGAGAAAAGGAGGGGTTATATTAACTTTCCTCAAAGGGGTAGGCTATAGTCACTTTGAAAAACTGCTCAGGGAAAGACGGCAAGACAATATACATTATTATTATTATTATTATTATTATCGGTCCATTGATATTAATCTAAATAGAACTGATTGTAGACTAGTGCACATAAGAAAGGCCATCTTCCTCGAAATAAGAAGCAAAACATCACATTGTGCCCGCAATTATGTGCGCTTTCGCTTGTCATTATGCATTTTAACCTCCAGTGGAAATATAGATGCCAGAACCAACAAGTCGGAAAAATACAGAAAGATTTGTATAACCTGGTAGCCTACACTCTCTATTTGGTTTCTTGACTACAGTACCATGACTACCACAACTGCAGGAGATCGGGTGAAGGCTCCTATTAAGCATGGCACCATTTGGGTCATTTGCAGAGGGTACACGCACTTTCCATGACTTTTGGACAGCTGAATAAGCAAAGAGTGTGAATAAAACAAGTAGGACCTCGTCTACATATCAACCATTGGGTTGGATAGTACAGGGTAGGTTCACATATGCTACACAAACAAAAGCGTAAGCCTTGTTTTACCACGTAGGTCAAATTTGACTGAGATCATATTCAGATTAACATCAATATATGTTAACTGCCTAGTCAAAATATTAACAATAATAAAAAGGAATTTAACAATCCACAATTATGAAAGAAAAAAATGAAAATCTCGCTTATTTTTTCTTATTTACTGTGGTTTAAAGTGCCATCTCCCATCCCTCTCTCCTATTCCTTACCTTCGATAAAAGTCTGCTTCTTGCAGGTGTATACCACGTGCCTGCGCTCAATGACACAAACACTACAATTCAGTTGACCAGTTACTCGAATCCGTCCAGCTTGGTTTCTTTGTCGGTTAGGGAAAGGAACAATCTAACATGTGATAAATGACATCAATTACTCATTTCATTATGAAACGTCCCACGTTATAGAGATTCAAAAGACAAACCAATTTTAGCGAGAAAGCACCCTGCTGGCCCATTATCACATGCGTGAAATGCTATTTTATTAAATATTGTCTGGCAACGCACTATAATAACAATTATATGCTTCAGTCCGTTAGTTTCTTTAGATGACGCTGCAATTTAAAGTCATGTAATAATTTAAACTCTGGTAATTTTCCTCTCACAATGCGAAGCGAAGGCGTATAAAAATATTAAATTTGACATTATTAATTAGCCTACTAAATCATCAATCAGAGAAAGACCCAAACACATTGGAGCATTTCCATTGGAAAACCTTTGATGTAAGCCTTTCTATTACCAGCTGCGAATTTACCATAAACATACCATTAGAGTAAATTGACTGATATAAAGACCCTGAGACCAGAGGTGGCACCACAGGTCCAAAAGTGGTGGGGCACAATTTGTGACATATCAGGGACTTTCTTGCGGATCAGTCTGAAGTTTCCCTGAACTTGAAGGTAAACGTATGTGTCCTAATTGTATGCTTTGTTGATGAAAGACAACTGTTATCATTCACATACATTTGAGTAACTTAGTCAACATTTATCCAAATAGACAAATCATGTAACATTAATATTTACAGTACATGCCTTCTCGAATGGCATCTGTGCTATAGATTTGATTTTGGGTCATGTGAATCAAAAACCTATTGAAACTACTTCAAGCCTTAGTTATAATTCTGAATCATAAAAGCCAAAAACAGCAACTGCAAAAAACAACACTGTAGTATAAAACAACAGAGCAGATAATATGTATAAAAATACAGATTTTAGCTCTATATGGTAAGCAGCACACTTAAAAAGAAACCAACATAGAAAGACAAAGACATGATTAATGTTTCGATTTCCAAATGCAACGTTAACAGGGAGGAGAGTAAACATGGAATGCTCCTAAAGCTTAGTTCCATATAAATGCACGGGTAATTCGTTGTTTTGTTGTTAGTGAAAAACAATATTGACCTTGTAGTTGAAAAAGGAGCCTCATATGAAATAATACTAAAGTAAAAAAGCGGAAAAGTCACGTGAGGTCTCGCGTGGGTATAGGGCTGGGCACCGAACATCGATACTTTTATGGCACCGACCGAAATACTCCAATACTATCGAGTATCGAAAAATTATTTATTTTTCGATGCCAAATTTCGGTGCCAAAAGCGTCTGTGAGCCAATAATCATGTAGCATATTTGCGTGTAACAACATAGTCACCTGCGATTGGCTGTCTAACGCATCTTAAAACACGTC
>JACXGM010027629.1:0-14403 GCA_016801145.1 Umbra pygmaea | reverse complement strand
GGGGGGGGGGGGGGCGTTAGGGGGTGATTCAGGCATTTGAAGCCTGGGGATGGGTAGGTTGCCATGATGGTATTAGGACCAGATTGTTCTGGACACCAGCGTTATAACACCCATAGTGCCAGGGAGTCTTTAGTGACCACAGAGAGTCAGGACACCCGTTTAACGTCCCATCTGAAAGACGGCACCCTACACAGGGCAGATATCCCCATTACTGCCCTGGGGCATTGGGATAATACTGGCCCTCTAACACCACTTCCAGCTCCATTGGTCTCTATTCAAGGACTAACCAGTCCCAACCCTGCTTGGCTTCAGATACAAACCAACAGTAGGTTACAGGGCGCAATGCTGCTGGCTTGATGATTAATTGGTGACAGATGGATTGAGTTCTCTACGTTGATTAGTAAGCCTAGTAGCCACATGTGTCCTGATAGATCTTTAGGCAATTTTTCCCATGTCTTGAGACCTCTTGTTACCAGGATAATGTAATATAGGGAAAATTATAACAAAAATTGTTACAACAGTAGAAAGCCAAACACCTTTAACTGGATAAGTTCCATGACTTAAAACATGACTTAAAATATATATATTTCTGTTTGATATGTACTGAACACAATCCTGTATTTGTTCAGAAAACCTTGAAAACCAAACAGTAGTTGACAGTAATTGTGTTTGTCTTTTATTTGCAGATCATTGAAAGTGATAAAAGCCTTACCCTTGCCACAAATGACACAGGCTTTAACTGTGATGGAACAGCCAACACGTTTAGAGTGATGTTCAAGGAACCTGTTGAGATTTTACCCAACGTTAGCTACACTGCTTGCGCAACCTTAAAGGTACTTTCCAGCTGAGATATTGAGTAACGAATTGCATGTTGGCCACAAGCTATTCAGGGTTTTTATGAGTTTGTTGAGCGTGTTTTGTTTTAGACAGTGAAAATATACTACAAACTTGTGTTTGTACATGACAACATTATCCGTTCTGTGTGTCAAATTTGAGAATTTCTATTGAAAATGTAATAATATCCTCCATAATCCAAATAATAATAATAAAAAAAAGAAATGTACTCACTGTTTAAAAAAAATCTCAACTCTATCTGCCTTTAAACTTTTAAGATTATGTTCATTCATTGCAGAGCACAAACAATATGAGGTGTTTTGCACAATGTCTTCAAAAGCAGTCTTGTCTCCTGTAGGGCCCAGACTCTAACTACGGCACTAAGGGGTTAAAGAAAGTGAGCCAGGAGTCAGCCGCTGGAACCAAGACAACCTTCTTCTTTTTCAGCTCACCTGGGAACAACAATGGTACCTCAGTGGAAGATGGCCAGATCCCAGAGATCATCTACTATACCTAAACATCTGATCAAACCTGGGTGGTGTTCAGTCGGACGAAACTGGGTTGGTCATACTGACTTGTCTAGGAAGACGTAGGAAATATTCATATAGATTATGTGTTGCAAAACTTTCGAATGTTTTGGGCATTGTCCGTCACATATAACTCGGTAAGAAACATAGCTGGGTTGTGTTCAGTGGGCAACCTGGGAATGTTGAAGCATGTCATGAGTTGATATTGATTCTTCATTCTATAATAATAATAATAATTTTGGTTCCTACCTGAACATTGAGCGATGTGCCCAGCTGGGTTTCGTTCTGAATCAGGATGATCACATTGTCTATATTTCAACCAGGGCCAGTTTAAGTAGGCATTGACTGGTTGGAAACCTTGAGTTCGAAACCCGGGCTATAGGGGCGGTGCCTCCAGCAGCTGTTCAGCAATGGATACGAAATCGTTTGGAGTCAATAAGTAGCAAAGAAGTAGAGTCCAACTCTGCTTTTTCGCGAACTCAAGTGTGTGCAAGAGGCCTTTGAAGGAACAAAAATCATAATGATACTGGAACATATTTAGAGATTCATGCCTACGTTCCATTCACATCTTTGACTGGAGTGGCTGGTATCTGATGGAGGAAGTCACATCTGTTGTTCTATTATTTTACTGGCTGTATGTAGTTTGCCTTTATCAGGGAAACCCTGAGCAGTGACTTTGTGCTTTCACCAGAGACCAAATATGAAGACAATGGACCAAGAAGGGAAGGGCCCTCTTGAACTTTTCCAGTGACTGAGTTCCCCTCACTGTTGTTTTAACGGCATCTGCATAGTTTGAGTGCTGACACGAATATTCTGCACTGCCCGCGTTGGTTTGTTTTTGCAGGTGGGATATTTCACAAATAAAATATTACATAGTGTGAACATTTGCCAATGTATGTGACATGCATTAATATATGTTACCTTATTTGCTTAGCATGTCATATGTTGACTGCTATTGGCTTAAACGAGCGGAAATGTATATTTTTAGCTTTTGTCAATAAAATATGTTGACACCAATTATTTATTTGTTTGATACCTTTTGTAATTCTGTTGTTCGCTACAGTTTGCACTCAGGGCATGCTTGTCCATACCCTCTGAGATTTGGCTTCGCTATTTTACCCAAACCCTATGAGCTGTAGTGGGGAGCAGTTAGGGTACACTACCTTGATTTTGGTTTTTTAAACCTTGCTGACTCAGATGTTGTTTTCTGGGTTATAATGGTCAGATACTCTTACCACTAAATAGTCAACTGCCACTAAAAAGTGAACTGCCACTCCATTACAGTGAAGATGCTTTCTTAACGGAGACCTACACACAATATCAGGGAAACTGAAATTGGATGGAGTGGAGAGGAAGTTAGGGGACAATTGCAACCTTAGGAGCAGAAGTAGCTGTAATAGCAGACCTGCGCCTGTAGATGGTGATACATGTTCATGTAGAGGGGCAGGTTTCACATTATTTGTTCCAGAATAAAACTACACATCTCAAAAAAATTTCACATCAGATCTCAATGACCGAAATATATTAGAGATCAGAATATTGACTGTACATTGTGTAATTTGTCGAGAACAAAATTAATGGTGAATGGAAAACAAACTCACCAGCTGATTGAGGGCTGGATTCAAACTCACACTGAAAATCAAAGTAAACAATTTACATGGGAGGCTGTACCAACTTGTGTGAATTTCATTACGGCAACTGTTAATGTGCCTCAGTAGTGTGTATGGCCTGCACGTGCCTGTATGCACTCCCAACAATGTCTGGGCATGCTCCTGATGAGATGACGGATGGTGTCCTGGGATCTCCTCCCAGACCTGGATCAGGGAATCAGTGAGCTCCTGGACAGAGCACCAATACATAAGGTCCCAGAGGCTCCTAATTGGATTCAAGTCTGGGGAATGTGAGGGGCAGTCATGGCATCAATGCCTTCGTCATCCAGAAACTGCCTACACACTAACCAAGAGGCCTGGCGTTGTTCTGCATCAGGAGGAACCCAGAGCCCACTGCACCAGCGTAAGGTCAGATGATGGGTCTGAGGATTTCATCCTGGTACCTAACAGCAGTCAGGTTATCGTTGGCTAGCATGTGGAGGTCTGTGTGATCGACCCTTCCAAGGATATGCCTCCCCAGATCATCGCTGACCCACCACCAAAACGGTCATGCTGGATAATGTTGCAGGTTGCATAGCATTCACCACAGCGTCTCCAGATTCTCAAGTCTGTCACGTGTGCTCAGTGTGAACCTGCTTGCATCTTTGAAGAGAACAGGGTGCCAATGGCAGACCTGCCAATTCTGATGTTCTCTGCCGAATGCCAATCGAGCCTTACGGAACTGGGCTGTCAGCACCGGTCCCACTAGAGGACATTGGGCCTTCATGCCAACCTCATTGATTTTCTGACAGTTTGGTCAGAAACATGCACACCAGTAGTCTGTTGGAGGTCCTGTTGTAGGGCTCTGGCAGTGCTCTTCCTGTTCCTCCTTCCAGAAACGAGCAGATACCGGTCCTGCTGCTGGGTTGATGCCCTTCTACGGCCCTGTCCAGGTCTCCTCATTTACCGGCCCGTCTCCTGGTATCTCCTCCACTCTTGAGACTACTGGGAGACACAGCAAATGACGGCACGTATGCATTGCCCAAGCAAAAAAGTATACTTAATTGTAGTTGAAATATATTTTATTTATACTAAATATAATTATAATATATTATTTCGGTATGTAGATTTTGCAAGTATACTTCAAATATACTTAAATATATTGAATTAATTCGTATGTTAAACAAGTGTACTTGTATAATACTGGAGTATAATTTAAATATACATTTTTTTACTTGGGTGTATTTGTCATCCTGAAGGAGCCAGACTACCTGTGCAAACTGAATGGGCTACAGGTACCGCCAAATGCTACCAGTAGTGACAAGGACAATAGCAAATGCAAAACTGAAGAATAACTAGTCAGGAAGGATGAGGAGAGAGCAAATGTCTGTGGCCACCACCTGCAAATTCATTCCCTTTTTGGTTGACTTGCTGTTGGCTCTCCAGTGCACCTGTTGTCACTTTCATTTGCACCAAATGGCTTATGCTTCCTAATTGGACAGATTGATATCCCTGAAGTTTAATTTAGTTGGTTTTATACTGTGATGATTGTGTCTTCCCTTAATTCTTTTGAGCAGGGTATTTTCACATTACCTACGGACCAGGAAACACCCACCAGGACATTGCTTATTTTAACAGGAAGACCTGACTGCATTATGCAGCAAATTCAGTTATTAAACTCGAGAGAACATTGATCAGTTTGTTTCTTTATTTCAATAATTAATTAAATTAGTGTGATGACTCTGGTCACTGATGATCCCATGCTTCCTATTGTAGGAGTAGAGGTGTTAACCCGGCTGTATATCCTCTTATTCTGGTCACATAAACATCCACAGCTTTTAACTGCCTCCATCACACTCTCAACTGCTTTTGAAACAGTGTTTTGATAAAAGGTCTACGGGTATCAAATGTATGTCATCGATAATGTAAATCGCTCTGGGTAAGAGCATGAGCTACATTTAATAGCTATAATATATGTATTAACCACACTTTACAAAACATGAAATTGTGGAAGTGAATAAATCACCCAAAAATCATTCCAAAACCTGGGTGCAAAGGACTGTAAAATAAAATGTTCCCATTCTGACCACTAGGGTTAGCCTAATGTGCTTTGTACGTGATTATGTTAGATAATTTGGTAACATGTCGACCTTTTCCCGAAAAGCATGTTCAAATTCCTTTTGATGAGTCTTTTGATGTAAGTGATGCTCGTTATTGTTTCTGCTGGCTTAACAAGCCTTGAACACTGTACCGCTCTAGACCTGTTAAAGTGTGTTAAGGCTGAGCTCCACTCAGGTATGAAGACACACATCTGCCATTCTCTTTACCAACTTCTCACCTTACCATTTACCGTACCTGGCATGTCTCTTCATTACCTTCAGAAAATCCCTTTGCTCTTTTTCCAGGGTTGAGCGTCAGGGGGGATTTGTCGAGCAATTTCTGCTCTGAGGACCAGGAGCAAGTCCTATTTTCCAGAAGTAATGGGTTTTTCTACATGGCAGTTTTTCTGCGTATTGCTTCAGAAACCACAGTCTTTTTGTGCCTCCTTTGGGACTGTTTAACTGGACGGAACAGAGATGGGTCCCTTACAGATGTGTGATAGGAGTCTTGATGGAAGGAGACTGGAACTGTAGTTAGCTCGAGCTAGCTAAATACAGTTCCAGGCCATTGGAGGCACATACACTTTTAAAATTTTACTTGAAGAAAAATATTAACCAACATTACCAAACATTATTAATCTTCATATTTAAGCCAATGTGTTTTCACTATGGTAAGGACATCTGTCTGTTATATTTTTGAGGGGCGCATTGACTAGACCAGGCACTGAATGCATCCGATTGGTCGAGGAGCATGGAGAGCAAAGAAGGAAGAGGGACACATTCAGCTTAGTTTGTAGTTTCACTGAAAGTCAATGAGCTAAACAGACAAGACAGATGCAGTGTAACGCATGCACATATCTGATTAATGGCGTTTAGATTCTGCTGAATGTGATAGGCAGGACTTCTAGAAGGGTGTTTACACATTCATTTGATTGAGTTGTTTAAGGTATAGATTTATGATATATCCTGCCATATGTAGAATTAAATATGCGATTGCACAATTAATTGACAAAGGAATAAAAAACACATACTCCTTAAAAAAAAAGAATAGCTGAAGTGTATTAGAGGTGCAGATAATACTGGGTTTTAAAGGCTTGGCTTCCTTTTGATGAATACATAAAATCTATAGTTTGTGACTAATAGGGTATCAGTGATTTATGGAACACTTCTCAGAGAAACAGAGAGATTAATCTAAAAATGTATCATCCAATTTAAAAAAAACATTAACAGTGACAGAAGTAAGCTTAGACCCTTAGAACACACAGTATCGAGATCAAATGTAAGTTTTGTAGAATTTGTCATAATGATTTTTGCTCCAGATGAAGGCAAACGCTATTTCAGGTGTTTGAAAAATAAATAATAAATTCACATGCAGAAAACAGCATTTGTTTGACCCCTGAGGTCTGTGTTTAATACCCTTATAATCTTTTGATTCCTGCGTTATGGTAATACCCAATATGCAGATCCAATGCAAATATGAGCCACCTGTAGTAAATACAATGTGTTAACTGTAATGCACAGTTTAATTTAGAAAGAACAGAAGGTAAGAGCTGGCTTGCACAGGGAGATGATTTATAACATACATATTGGCAGCTACTGTATTCCATCTGTTCAAAGTTAAACCACAACCCAATTAGAAGACAAAAAACACGATTCAAAAATTTTATGCTGCTTGGATGTTATGCTAATGTTTGAAATTAAAACAGTGTGAATAATTGGTTTAAAATATCTATTAATTTAGGGCCTTCACAGACATCTTCCAATTTCATAATCCATTTTACCAAGAAATCAGGATGAATCTTGGTAATTATTTTATTATTTGACAACATTGGATAGCCCTATTGGATAGTCTGGCATATTTAAATAAAAAATATATGACAAACACTAGGCCTAAACCATAGAAATTAAATTATTAGATTTAATTTCTATAGCCTAAACATTCTATTCCCGCTAGTGGTGTGTTGAAAAACACAGAACTTCGAAATCTCCAGCTTTAGAGTTAGCTCAGTGCTTTCATGACAATTGCTACTCTGGGACAACATGTTTACTCTTTATTGTGCACTGCTTGTTGTCTGTACCTCTACGCTTTTATCTTGGCCAGGTCGCCGTCTCAAATGAGAAAATGTTCTCAACGTGCCCACCTGGTTAAATAAAGTTTAAATAAAAAAACTGCTCTACTTTGCACTGGAATCTAGAGCAGCCCCCCCTTCACAGAGGTCTTGCACACAGAGTATACCTACATGCTAAACGCTCAGTCCCTGAATGACACCGTCACATCTGTGTGTAATTACAAGTGTACTTGCCGAAGCAAGGGAGTGTGGTCAGGGTAGTGACCAAAATTCTCTATGGAGTTTGCAAAATGACAACACACTTCATGAGGCATTTGACCAATAAGGTTCAAAACTGTCAATTATTTTTGTGTTAAAGTTGTCACTTTGTGGCCATCAAGAATACAGACATGACGACCGCTCGTATTGAATTGTGCTCTCAAGCTACTGTAAGTGAAGAGCAGAGGGGTTTGCTATTTTACAGTTTACTGGTACTGATGGAATTTAAAACTGCATCTGGTTTTAATGGAGTTTCTCAATTGAAAGTAGTGAGGCCGAGTGTATCTGGACCAAATCCCCGGTTCTTTCTTAACATACCCATGAATGGAAGCGGGTCTCTCTACGGCCCACCGCAGGGAAGGTATGCCCAGGGAAGAAACCCCAATGGGAAACTTTGAATTGGTTCCTCTAATTCTCTGGCTCCACGAGTTGTATAACATCCTGGTCAATAGGGTCTTACTGAGAAACTTCCCAAAAGTTGTGAACTAAGCCCAACCCATAAAAGTAATCTATTACACTAACTTGTGGCATCACTGATAAAGACAACTAATTTAAATGTTATCTAATTAGGGTTAATTGTCCTAATAGAATGACAGAGCTTTCACCTTGGCAGTTCGGGCATCTTTCAGACCCCAGGCAGATTCATTAACAACTAGACCACCTTTGAACCAGTTGAAAGAGGGTGCAGGTGTTGAGGAACCAATTGAAAGAGGGTGCAGGTATCAGATGAACCAGTTGAAAGAGGGTGCAGGTGTCAGATGAACCAATTAAAAGAGGGTGCAGGTGTTGAGGAACCAATTGAAATAGGGTGCAGGTGTTGAGGAACCAATTGAAATAAGGTGCAGGAGTTGAGGAACCAATTGAAAGAGGGTGCAGGTGTTAAGGAACCAATTGAAAGAGGGTGCAGGTGTTGAGGAACCAATTGAAAGAGGGTGCAGGTGTTGATGAACCAATTGAAAGAGGGTGCAGGTGTTGAGGAACCAATTGAAAGAGGGTGCAGGTGTTGATGAACCAATTGAAAGAGGGTGCAGCTGTTGAGGAACCAATTGAAAGAGGGTGCAGGTGTTGAGGAACCAATTGAAAGAGGGTGTGTGTGTTAAGAAACCAATTGAAAGAGGGTGCGGGAGTTGAGGAACCAATTGAAAGAGGGTGTAGGTGTTGAGGAACCAATCGAAAGAGGGTGAAGGTGTTGAGGAACCAATTGAAAGAGGGTGCAGGTGTTGAGGAACCAACTGAAAGAGGGTGAAGATGTTGAGGAACCAATTGAAATAGTGTGCGGGTGTTGAGGAACCAACTAAAAAAGGGTGCAGGTGTTGAGGAACCAAATTAAAGAGGGTGCGGGTGTTGAGGAACCAATTGAAAGAGGGTGCATGTGTTAAGGAACCAACTAAAAGAGGGTCTGGATGTTTTTCCATAAACATTATTTCCCTAGGTGTTCCTTTTGAGTTTTTACTCAATGCAATTCGTCAATAGCCAAGCAAATGTTTGCTTTTCAGTTCTGTCACTTCCTTGTACTCCACGTTATCAAATGTGTCATTATGGAGAGAAAGGAAAAAGATGGTGCAGAGAAACCAAGAGAGAAATGAAAACTGTGGAGGTGCATCTCGAAAGAGATGCAGCCAAATGCAACAAAATTGTGGACAGGTTCTGCATGCCTAAGTAGCTGCTGCCAGTCACAGTTGGATACACGTGGTAGCAGTTTAGAATATATAGAGCCAGAGAAAACAGGAGCAGCAGCTAATACATAATAAAATCACATTTTTGCAAAATGTTCCTTGATATGTTTATACTATTGGCATGAATGATTTAAATTAGTGTGCAGCTGTATTTTAGATTATGTTTTCTTACGGTTTGAATAGGCTTGCCAGGGGAAACAAATGGGAAAATATATTGCCTGTTTAAGGAGTTGGCTTGATTTCATATAAGTATCTTCCTACCTTTGTTTTTTGTTGAAGGCAATAGTCTATGTATTTATTCATATATTTATATTCAGGGAATATACAGTTTGTTTCCCATTTTTCCCCCCTCCCATGTCCAATTTCTCCTGACCTTGCCTTGTTGGCACCTACTCAGAGGTGCAGGATGGTCGAGGACACTCACATGCTTCCTTCAAGCACATGTTGCCAAGCTGTCCATTTCTTAATCACACTGAATGTCAACACAGAACAAGGTACAATACAGAAGACTTTAGTCAATACACACACAGCACAGTTATACATTTAGCAATTTTGCTTCTGCCATTGAAATCACAGTCGCTGATCTGCACACAAAGAGTCACTGGAGAGCGATGTAACAAATTACACTATTCCGACTATACTACTCCCTTACCCCAGGTGGTACTGTACCAATTTCTGCTGCCCTGTGCTCAGGCTCCGGCATAATCTGAAATGCTGATTGAAACTCTGGCTCCCAAAAGTAGTTGTCCTGCAAAGCAATTACTTTTTGCAATGCCCGCTACGTGTCGCAGACCCCCCTGCCTTAGTCTGATTTCTATTGTTGTTCTGCATATAAAGTACATAAGGGACGTAGTAATGACAGACAAGGGGAGGCTGAAGGTTTTGTTCCAATATCCTCTGCAGAGACCATGACAAGTGCAGCAATGCAGCTGAGCAGAATAGAGAAAACAAGTGGATTAAGATAAATGCATATAAATATTGGGCATCATTGTTTTTGTTCAGGCTGATTGTGAAACAAGCAACATTTATCTATACATGTTTCTAATTGTGCTAACAATGTGTGAAATGCAATAGTTTATTTATTTAATTTTTAATTGTTGTTTTTAGGCAAATGAAATCATGTAATGCTGACAGAGAGGTAACAGATGTGCCTGCCGTGAATGTAAGCTAGGACAGTCTTCTAGGAGTTTGTATATTTAAGTGCTGACTACAGTAAATAGAGTAAATGTTTCTGCAAATGGACAAATATACACTGTGCCATTTGTGATTGGTTTTAAATATATTTTAAAATTGTCTTTGCACCCCAGTTTTGGAACGGTAAATGTACAGAAAGAAATTTGAGCCCCTGCCCACTTTCAGTACCTACCCCGACCAAACAGCCGCACTCAACCTTCCCCCTTACAAATAATATTTGGATTATTTTATTCATTATAATTTCTATTATTTGTTGTCTTTCCTAGAGCTCTACTTCTGCAAGTGGGAGGTGCCTCTTGAGTTCCATGGTTATTCCGATAAATATATGCAGTAACTGTAGGTTGCTCTGGATAAGAGCATCAGCTAAATCACAATAATGTTATGTAAATGCAAATATGTGGCAGAGATGCAAGCTTTATTTGCATGCAATTATCATATATTAGTTTGAAAACTGACAATGGAAGAAGAGGTCTGCTGCCCTGCAAGAAATTGTATACTTAACAGACACCATGCCCAGAGAAGCAAAGGCTCACGATCTGTCAAGAAGGGGCGCTAATGTATTCAGACGAGTGGCTGACTATCCTTGCTCCTCCAAAAAGAAAGTGACTAGTGTTTTTAATTTACTGCATGATAGTGCAGGGTTTGAACTCAGATTCAGTCACTTTGAATAACAATCTGCTAAATTACCATATGTTACTACCAGCTTTTTTAGCAATTTAAAGACACATTCCAACACATATTTTAGCACAACTTTACTTTCTCTTATTTGGTTCTTCAAAACTAAACTGCCATAGTTATTGTTTGAATTCTAAACCCACTTCTGCCTTTTACCAAGTTTTACCAACTTCCCTTGCAGAGATCTGCCTCCTGAACTGCCATTGGTGGACAGAAACACATCCGATAACCTGTACCCACAGACCCCATAACACAGAGGCTGGGGGCGATCTAATGCATGTGTGGTTGTGTGTCTCCAGCATATATTGCTCTGGAGCATTCCATACAACTCTCCACATTTGTCTCTTTTTTTATATTTTTCTGAAGTTTTTCTGCCTGTGAGGGTTTCCTGAGGTGCTTGAGAACCTACATTTCATTCACACACGAGTAAGGGAAGAGGTGGCTACGATGGAAAGTCAAACTGTGGGGGGACACCTCAGTCTCATAACTTACGAAGATACTTACTCTGTGCCTTGGGGTGCATGAATGATTGACCTTAACGGTACGTGGTGCACAAGGCTATCCAGCACAATTCATCCTGTCCCATTCCTAATCACACATGCTTGTCGACCTGAGAAATGGTTCAATGCGGAGCGACATGGCCGCGGATGTAGCTCAGTAATCACCTCCACACACAGCCACATCAAGAAAAGCTGTCTGTGCAATCGCAGTCATGACTAACCTGTCTCTTGTGCAGAGAAAACTGCACTCTGAAACCACGGGTATCTCGAGAAAGATATAAAAGTCTCACGGAGTGATGATTCTAATGCTAGGATTGGACATTAGCGCCTGGCTAACAAGCTTAGAAGGAGGATGACAAAGGCTTGAGTCAAGGAGCCAAGCAGGGTCAGGAATTGAACTGGTGCTCTGAGATGAAAGGGCTCTTTCATGTTTGGATCTCCAGAGAGGAAAAGTGCCGAGGGTTTTCCCAACAGATCCTAACCCATGGCCTTTCATTCTATTGCAAAGCTTGTGTCTAAAATGGTGCCTTCCCAAATGGCATCCTATTTCCTAGTGCACTACATTCAACCAGATCTCTATGGGAAAATGGGGCCATTGGCAAATATCTCTGTGTCATTCCAGTGTGTGGGAATCTTGCATGTTTCCCTACTTAGTAAAGACATGTTTAGGGATAGCTTGGCTACAGTATTACTTAGTAAGTTGAGGCAATGCACTACTTATGTCGTATATGGATGCCTAAAACTGCACATTTACACACAATCGATCGAATATGCTGTATGTTATTTTATTTGGGGGAATGTGCAAACGGACACTTTCCTGGAACGATGAGCAAATCGAAATGAGTAGCGGCAGGTGTGAGAGGGCAGACTCATCCATTGACTTGGCTATATTGGCGGATACTGGGTCCAAGGACAGATAAAGCGTACTGCAAGGACTGGAACGGTGTTGCCAAATTAGCGATTTTAACGACTTTTCAAACCCCTTTAGCGACTTTTATGGAAAAGAGTCTAGCGAAAAATCTAGCGACTTTTTGGACAAACCTTATCTTTTCCATAGAAGAAAGTTGCTAGTACTACCGCGAGCGTGTGGTCTTGCTTTCCTGCCTGGACTCGAGGCACACCTCTCTGTGTTTACTCTGTTCAATGAGAGAGGTGAGCTGTGTGAGCAGGCGGAGCAGCACAATCCATTGACCGCACAGCAGCTGACATGGATGTGAATGAGCTGCGCATGTGCAAACAGCGTTGTCATGGACCAATCCCAAATCTCTATTGTTTGCTCCCTTTTGTTTTAAATTTAAAGAGTTTAGTTTGACCGTTCATTTTTATTATTTTCATGCACTTAAACGCAAGAGATTTTTAGACAGTTGTTCATTCCTGTTTCTGAACTCTCTGAATTCAGACACCCACTGGTACAACTCTGTACATTGAAGCAAACACATGTAATGAGACTCAATGACGTCACGCTAATTAGCGTATGACGTCATCTAGCAACATTTAGCTACTTTTCGAGCAGGCTTTAGCTACTTTCCATTGAAAATAGTTGGCAACTCTGGATCGGAAGGGGGAGAGAAACATTGACAAGCGGAATGGGAAGAAGACCAAAGCCGTGCGTGGAAACCAAAGGAAAACAAAATCACCAACCGATTGAGGGCTGGATTCAAACTCACCCCGAAAACCAAAGTAAACAATTTAAATCACAGGCTGTTCTCAGTCCCCTCTTGTACGCCCTGTTCACATATGATTGTGTGGCCACACACAGTTCTAACATCATCATAAAATTTGCTGACGACACAACCATCCTAGGTCTCATCTCCGACAACGATGAAACCGCTTACAGAGAGGAGGTAAATGCCTTGGCTACCATACACATCGATGGAGCTGAAGTCGAGAGAGTTCCAGAGTTCAAGTTCCTCTGTGTGTTCATCAGTGACGACCTCACATGGTCCCGTCAGACAACCTCGGCAACAAAAACTGTCCAAAAGCGCCTATACTTCCTGAGGAGACTCAAGAAGTTTGGCATGTCTGCCAGGATTTTAACAAACTTCTACAGGTGCCCCATTGAAAGCATCCTTTCAGGTTGCATTACAGCATGGTACGGCAGCTGCTCCGCTGCTGATTGCAAGGCCCTTCAGAGGGTGGTGAAGTCAGCGGAGCGCATCATAGGCTGCTGTCTCCCCTCCGTGCAAGGCATCTACCACAAGCGATGCCTTAGGAAAACACAGAATATCCTAAGAGACCACAGCCATACAGGCCGTGACCTTTTCTCACTGCTGCCATCTGGTAGACGTTACCGGAGCATCAAGGCACGGACTACCAGATTAAAAAACAGTTTCTTTCCGCAGGCGATTCGGCTGCTTAACATGGAACATTGATCACAAATCACAAATCATTTCTTGAGCCCTGGTCACTTTATCCACTCTACATCTGATGTAGCAGAATTCAATGCACCTTTAAAAGTAATTTTCCATATTTTATAATATTTATTACTTCTGTTGTCGTACACTCTCCGGACCACTGCTCAGTACATAGTGTATTTTGTATTTTGTTATTATTATAATAATCGTTTTAAAATTTCTTTATATTGTATATAACCTTTTTAAGCCCTCTGTGTAGATGTGTCGAGCCTTGTCAAAAGAATTTCTCTGCATAGGATGATGTGATGTTATCCGATGCACATGACAAATAAACAACTTTAACTTTGACTTCCAAAGTTAAAGTTGTTTATTTGTCATGTGCATCGGATAACATCACATCATCCTTTTCACATCATCAACTTTGACTTCCACCTCTCCGGGAACCATCACCTTAACGTGGTGGAGAGGTTTGTGTGTCCCTGTGAACCTGAGGGCTGTGTTGTCTGGAGTTTTGTGCTCCTGGTAGGGTCTCCCATGGCAAAGTGGTCTTAGGTGAGGGGCCAGACTAAGAATGGTTCACAAAAACCCCAATGAACAAGCGAGGAAGAGAGAGAGAGACCCTGCCCGG
>JACXGM010027628.1:0-14399 GCA_016801145.1 Umbra pygmaea | reverse complement strand
AACCTAAACCCGATGCAAACCTTAATACTTACTTCAAATTTTATTTTTTCAATCGCGAAAATAACTTGTGGAGCTGTGGAAATCTCTTCTGCTGTATATTCTTCTTTTTCTTTTGTATCTCGCAACAAATGTTGATAATCTCCCATCCTTGATTTAAATAATGCGCCGCAACGCAGCAAAAAAAATCGTATTTCAACAACAGGTAAAATGAGATGTCAATCAACATCAAACTGCAGGTAGCAAATTAAATTTTGGGGTGGCACCCGGGGTGGCCAATCAGATGTCAGGGGTGTCCAGTGCCCCCCCGGACACCCCTCTGCCTCCGCTACTGACTACAAGGGTATAGAACGTGAAGATGTGAGGAAGGGGCTAGCTACTATCAGTCAGAGCATCTCGCTTCCAACAAAGATGGATATAAGTTACAGGATATACATTGTTGCTTAAAATATAATCATGTCTGACATTACTATTTCATTACATTGGGAATTTAAATGTCAGTTTAACTACTAGGCTACATTAGGAACTTCCTAGCAAGTTATTATTAAGTTTAACACGGTGACGTAAACTTTGATTTAACATGGCTTGAAAATCATGCTAGCTAACATGTACAAAAAACATTTACATTAACTGTTTACCGTAAGTAATCATAGATTGTTTCAAATTAAGTTTAGGGTGGACAAAACATAAAAAAATCTAAATTTTGACAACAATAAGTGGGCTTGACACCAGACTGGTTGTCGCAGACCACCACACATACAACAGCAAAATAGAATTCCTGAAATTTAGTTGGGGCTTTTGGTTTTGGTGTTCAGTGGCCCCATCTGGCCACCCCCCATGAAAAATGTTTGGGGGCACCACTGTGACCGACAACTAATAAAATAAACCGGAGAGTTATATCCACTGTTGAATGAATTAAATGATACCCGCTGTGAAGTATTCTGCAATTATTTTCTTTTCCGTCTCTCTTTCACATATGGGTGAAGTGTGGCAGATTTCAAGTGTCACGATGCCCCTTCCTGGACTGATCGGGGTCCCATTCCATGTTATATATATATATATATATAAGGATATTGTTTTCCAAGACATGTTATTGCTTCATTCTCATGTCAACTACCGGTATTGATCCCTTGGTTTCAGAGCCAAACAGAAAGAGCTTTTACCCCTCATGAGATGCTGGTCATTGTCTATGCAACCTGTACCCCATGTCCCTTACAGCTGGTACTGGCTGCCACCTCCTCTCTGCCTTTGGCCACTTGCTCCGCCACCCTGGGCACCACCACTTGCTGCACCCATGAAGCGGGTGACTCTGGCCATCCCTCTTTCCCTTGGCCACTCCCGGGGTGGATGCTGAGGACGCCCTCGAAAGGGGGGATTCTGTGGGGGGATTCCACCCCTAGGCAAGATCTGGGTGCCCTCTCACCCATCTCGACGCCCGGTGAGGGGGTCGCCCTCCGAAAACAGGATATTTTCAAATAAGCATTTAAAATGCAGCAAGGGTTTGTCAACAGAACAGAAAGTTAGCAGTCTATCACCTTTGCTGGCTAGCTGGAATTGCTACAATGTTATCAAAACCGGCTGGGGAAAAAGTCAACTAATAATGTATTTACACTTTAACTCTTCAAATAAAGGGTCAGAAGGAAATATGATCACTGCCAAGTGATCAGTATTTCTACCTGTAACGCTTCACTCCCAGAATATGTTAATAATGATAACAATATTTATTCTATACAAGAATAGATGTGCAGTAAATGTATATAGCAGGGTACAAAAAATGCATGGTAAGTGTACGGCAGCCGCGGTCGGTGGATCTTAATTGGGGAGGACGGGCTCGTATTACGCTCGGAACCGGAGTGAATGGAATGGTGCGCAACGAACAAAACCAATTGTTTTTTGTTTTGCACACATTCCATTCACTCCGGTTCTGAGCGTAATACGAGCCCGTCCTCCCCAATTAAGATCCACCGACCGTGGCTGGTGTACGGGCTTTGTTCCGTTATCAATTCCAGGTAATCAGACAGGCAGAATTCCATAAACAAATCCAGGTAGTCAGACAGGCAGAGTTTGGTATACTAATCAGGTTCTCAGTCAGGCAGGATATTCAGAAACAAGGCAGTATATAACAAGCAAAGGTACAGGGGATAATCCAAGGCAGAATACTTAATACACAATGCAGGGGTCAGGCCAGTATAACAATCCAAGAATAGAAGACTCAGTACAAAAATAATGAATACTCACAATACCTCACGAAGAGGCAACGGTGTGTGTAAGCCCTATATCCAGACTGGGTGAGAGCAGGTGTTCAGAATTTGGGTAATTGAGTTCGAGTTATGGGAATTGTAGTTCTTGGATAGGGAAGCTGTAGTCCTCAGGGAAGAGGAACTGGGAAACTTTACACTACCAAATATTTTTATGAAAGATTTCAATCATAATACATGAAAGAGAAATATAGAAAACAGAAACGTTAGTAGTTAATTATTGGTCCACCACGAGCCGACAAAACAGCTTTAATGCACCTTGGCATGTAATTCTTTGAATCTCAAGAAATCTACTGGAGGGATGAATAACCACAAGACATTCATTAATTTGGTGTTTTGAAGATGGTGGTGAAGAGTGCTGTCTAAAACATCGGTTCAACATCCACCATGTTTGTCAAACTGGGTAGAGACCTGGTGACTGCAGAGGCCACAGCATATATTTAATTAATTTTCATACTCATCAAACCATTCATGACTCATCGTGTCCTATGGATGGGAACACTGTCGCCCTAAAAGAGAACACTCCCATTGTGACAGTGTGAAGTTAGCAGGGAGTATCGGAGTCAAATGCAAAGTTCAGAGATGTAAGTGAACTATGTTTAATCCCACAAAACACTGGCAACAAAATAAATGGGCTTCAATGAGAGAAATGCTTTCTTCTTGACATAGATACATACACTACACCTAAGACATGGTAACATAGAACAATGAATGAAAAGACTCCAAACATGTAACCTAAATACAACACTAATGACTGAACAAGAAACAGGTGTGGAGTTTGGTAGATTGGCACAGGTGATCTATTGGTTAGGGAATGTCATGTGGCGAAGAGTCCGGGACACATTAAAGGACCAATATATAATACTGACAACCAGCATTTAAAATGTGTACTGCAGTTCTAATTCAAAATACCTGAGTCGTCTCCCTCCGCCCCTCTACCCCAGACTCATAACTAACGTGACAAACAAGATCAGCGCAACCATGACAAGAGAACCGTGTTTTACAATGTCTCTGGTCATGCAACTGTTTAGAAACATGCAGAGGTATTTTAGGTTGGGTAGAATTTATCTCTGTTGATCTTGTTCGTTTGGTTGCTGCTTCCATGGCTGTAGCGTGCTGGGTTTGCGTTTTTACAGGTATGCCTGGCAACCCGGTTGTGCTGTCAAAATGGGTAGTTGATAACAACACACAGGCCAAACATACACATAAATTCTAAATTTAAGGAATGTAAATAAAAAATTAAAAAAATACTGATATTAGCATTGTTGTCAGATTTATTTCAGCTGAACATGTTTCCTTAATATCTGATGAGGCATTGGTGTCATTTTTGGATTTATTAACAGTGATGGGAATAACGGCGTTATAAATAAACGGCGTTACTAACGGCGTTAGTTTTTTCAGTAACGTGTAATCAAATGACTGTTTTCCCTGTTACAACGCCGTTAGCATTACTGACAAAATAAAATGTGGCGTTACTTTAATTAAGCTGAATGAAGCGGTAGCTTCCTTTCTGCAGGACCTGCAAAGTGTTTTTTCTCTGGTGTGTGTGTGTGTGTGTGTGTGTCAGGGGGGTGGTAGACAACCACAACTGATGATGATTGGTTTAGACTACATTTCCATCGTTTGCCAACCAACCAGAGGCAGAGTAGGGCGGGTGTTCACTGTTCAGTTCACACACACTCTTAGACAGTCGCACACACCAACGGCCAGGAGTCAGAGAGATGGTAGGTCAAACGAGTTCAAAGGTAGCTTTCGCGAACTGTAAGTATAATAAGCACAACTGTTCCCTCATTGAGGTAAAAGGCAAGAATGTTTATGTAAAGTGCAACTTATGTACAGGAAGAAAGACACTCCACGTCGGTGGCAAGTAATTAAAATCTAATGAAGCACCACATCGTCACATGCCTCCACAAACTACTGGCCAAGAATGCAGCTGATAACGTGAGCTCCGCTACAAAAGGAGATTGAGCTACGACATCAAAGCAACTTAAACTAAATTTTTATCCACCACCGCAAACTCTTATAACTCAGACTAATATTTGATTCTATTTAGTGTCCATTTCATTCGTTTAACATATTTAATATTGGGGGCTTCCAAGTTATTTGACATACTTGATTTTTTGCAATAGTTACTTTCCCTGGTAATTAGTTACTTTTATAATGATGTAACTCAGTTACTAACTCAGTTACTCTTTGTGAGAAGTAACTAGTAACTATAACTAATTACTTTTTTAAAGTAACTTGACCAACACTGTTTATTACAGTATATATATTACATATTGCGCCTTTAAACCTGACACAGAACATACAGACTGGAGTTGGTGAGCTGAAGCACTAACTCCTGTCTTCCAGAAGGGGGCAACCATTACACCCATTAGGAGGAAATGTTTCACCATCGGATGACGGTGAATGACTTTGTAATGATTTGCATCGCAAACTGTCCCAAGAAAACATCTGAATTTGTTATGTTCCTCTACTCCAATATGAGATAAAATGTACAGAGCCAAAATGCTGATGACTGATTTGCCTACCGTCTTGTGCAACTGCAATCGATCCGCTCTGTACACTATAGGTATCATTTCAAAAAGTAAACTAATCTTCCAAGGTTCAACATGGCTACAGATAGGCTTAATCTGTGCAGTATGAAACTGAATGCTAAACTAAAGTGTGACTGACACGGCCTGGAATGCTGCTCAGCATTAAACGATCCAGTACCTTTAATACGTCCTTTTAAAGACATTCATATACAGGATTTATTAAGTGTACTACAGGTGCCTTTTGTATATTGTCAGTGTATTCACACAGTCATCAAGCATGCTTTGTGGGTAGGTAACACAATCTATTACTAATAGCAGGAAGAGTTGAATAATACATGACACAGTCTAAACCAGTGAAACAATCCTTGTTTTGCGTGTTAGGAATTGTTAAGTGCATGCATCAATTTTAAATAGTAAAACTAATTATATACCTTTGAAAGTTTGTGAACCCTTTAGAATTGTCTACATTTCTGCATACATACAGTGTATCCCGAATGTATTCACAGCACTTCAATTTATCTACATTTTGTTATTTTACACCCTTGTCCCAATATTGATTAAATTAATTATTTCCCTCAAAATTCTACAAACAATACCCCATAATGACAATGTGAAAAAAATGTGTTTGAAATCATTGCTAATTCATTAAAAATAAAAAAGCACTGCTTCTGCTCAATACATTGTTGAAGCACCTTTGGTAGCAATTACAGCCTCAAGTCTTTTTGATGCTGCAAGTTTGGCACACCTATTTTTGGGCAGTTTCTCCTATTCTTCTTGGCAGGCCCTCTCAAGCTCCATCAGGTTGGATGGGCAGCGTCAGTGCACAGCCATTTTCAGATCTTTCCAGAGATGTTCAATCGGGATCAGGTCTGGGCTCTGGCTGGGCCACTCAAAGAATCTTTCCCTGAAGCCTGACTAGTCTCACAGTTCCTGCTGCTGAAAAACATGCCCACAACATGATGCTGCCACCATCATGCTTCACTATAGGGATGGTATTGGCCAGCTGGTTTTCTCCAGATATGACGCTTGCCATTCAGGCCATAGAGTGCAATTTTTGTTTCCTCAGACCAGAGAATTTTGTTTTTCATGGTCTGGGAGTCCTTCAGGTGCCGTTTGCCATACTCCAGGCGGACACTCATCTGCCTTTTAATGAGGAATGGCTTTCGTCTGGCCACTCTACCATGCAGGTCTGATCAGTGGTGTGCTGCAGATATGGTTGTTCTTCTGGAAGGTACTGCTTTTCATAGCTTGGTTTGTGCTCTGACATGCACTGTTAACTGTGGGACCTTATATAGACAGGTGTGTGCTTTTCCAAACCATGTCCAATCAAATTTGGAAAAATATATTTACCACAGGTGGACTCCAATCAGGTTGTGGCAACATTTCACGGATGATCAGTGGAAACAGGATGCACCTGAGCTCAATTTTGAGTGTCATGGCAAAGGGTGTGAATACTTCATATATACTTTATGTTTTTTATTTTTAATAAATTTGCTAAGATTTCAAACACACTTCTTTCACATTGACATTATGGGGTGTAACATAGATTTGGGTTAGATAAGTCACTTTATCTATCCTACCATCTCAATATAATCCAATCATAATGCATTCATAGACAGTTCATAGACATATAACAATATACGCTCAAATACATGTGTACAAATATGCCAACAAGGTTAATCATTAATATGCTTAGGTCAAGATCCCAAGTAAAAGGTTTGTCAGGGTAATATCACTTATACATTTATTGGCATCCATTTCAACTATATTATTTCTAGCAGGTCCATGTGGTTTTTCTGATTGTTATGAATTTATTGCTGGTCTTGATTCTTACCGGTCTTGGGTGGGGGTTGTTTCTGCGGTGGGCTGAAAATGGTCTGGGTCGAGTTGGCTTCCCTCGTCCAGGTGAGCTGAAATCATCTGTGTATGTGCTGAGTTGGGCAGCCATTATCTCCCCAATAGCCCCGCTTTCTATACATGACCTATCCTATACAGAGCTGTGGCGTCTCCGGCCCCATCTAAATCCTCCCCCCTGCTAAGTCACCTGCTCACTCAGGGCCGGACCACAACATATGGGGCCCCAGGATGTGTTGTTTAAAACATTTAAAAAAAATAATTCATTTCAATTGTCCCTTTGGTCCATCTGGCCAAGAGGAACATTTTACATTTATTTTTGTAGATCATCTTGTGCTATTGTTCATATGTAGTTCTGAAGCTAGTTTCAATTAAATCTATAAGGGATTTTCTGAGGATCGGCAATGTCTAGTCTTACTAATCGCATTAATTAACCTCAGAAACACGATGGCCAGTTTGCTGGGAAAATGTCTCATGCAAAAATGAGACAAAGACTAAAACAGATCGAATGGAAGAGAACACTGTGGAGAGAAAAATACCTGCCCATGAGACACAGCGTACTGTACCATCTGTGAAACATGAAGCGCGTGTGTGGGGGAGGTGTGGGGTGTCTGCATCTGTCACACTATCCTTTGACATGCACTCAAAGCTGATTTGATACAGAAAAATAGAACTCTGGTTATGTTCACCTCAGTCACTCACCTGCACCAGAACCACAGAGTCACGTTGAGCATAGTGAGCAAACATGTCGTTGGTGTGTAAAGATGAGACCAGATGCAGGGAGTGCAGTTTGTTGTTGTAGACCACTTGGCAAAACAACAAAACCTAGACCGCCTTTGGTCATTTGTATATTTTAGGGCAACTATGCATGCCTAAATAAACAAAACTCAGAACTACATGGCAACACTAACTCTTAGTACATTACGTGTACCAATCAGAATATCCTCCTTAATATAGATGTAAAAAATCTTACTCAGGACAATACATACAACACATTTACGTGGCGGGACACAGGTAAATTGACAACTGACTTAACCAGGTTACATCTATTTTGGATTGCTCAGTAGCACATAAAGCAGTACTCCACGGAAGAGGAAGAACAGGCACTTAACTGTATCTTAAGTAGTTGCTGTAAATAAGAAAGAAAGGTAACATTAAAAAAAATTAGAACAGAATTATTTTGTTTTACACCCTTATTACGAAATGGATTAAATTCATTATTTCCCTCAAAATTCTACTAACACTACCCCATAATGACAATGTGAAAGAAGTGTGTTTGTAATCTTGGGAAATTAAAAAAAAAAATTACATACTGAAAAAGCACATGTACACACTGTAAGTATTCACAGCCTCTGCTCAACCCTTTGTTAAAGCACCTTTGGCAGCAATAACAGCCTCAAGTCTTTTTGAGTATGATGCTACAATCTTGGCACACCTATTCATGGGCAGTTTCGTCCATTTTTCTTTGCAGGACCTCTCAAGCTCCTTCAGGCTCAATCACAGCCATTTTCAGATCTCTCCAGACATGTTCAATCAGGTTCAAGTCTGGGCTCTGGCCGGGCCACTCAAGGACATTCAAAGAGTTGTCCTGTAGCCACTCCTTTGTTATCTTGGCTGTGTGCTTAGGGTCGTTGTCTTGTTGGAAGATGAACCTTCACCCCAGTCTGATGTCCAGAGTGTCCTGGAGCAGGTTTCCAGCATGGATGTCTCTGTACATTGCTGCATTTATCTTTCCCTCGATCCTGACTAGTCTTGTTTCTCAAGGTCTGAGAGTCTTTCAGGTGCATTTAGGTAAACTCCAGGTAGGCTCTCATGTGCTTTTTACTGAGGAATGGCTTCCGTCTGGCCACTCAACCATACAGATTGGTGAAGTGCTGCAAAGATGGTTGTTTTTCTGGATGTTTCTCCTCTCTCCACAGGGAAATGCTGGAGCTCTGTCAGAGTGACCATCAGGTTCTTGGTCACATCCCTGACTAAAGCCATTCTCCCCCGATTGCTCAGTTTGGCTGGGCAGCCAGCTCTAGGAAGAGTTCTGGTGGTTCCAAACTTCTTCCATTTATGGATGATGCAGGCCACTGTGCTCATTGGTACCTTCAATGCTGCAGATATTTTTCTGTACCCTTCCCTTGACCTGTGCCTTGATACTATCCTGTCTTGGAGGTCTACAGACAATTCCTTGGACTTCATGGCTTGGTTTGTGCTTTGACATGCACTTTTAACTGTGAGACCTTATGTAGACAGGTGTGTGCCTTTCCAAATCATGTCCTATCAACTGAATTTACCACAGGTTGACTGGAAACAGGATGCACCTGAGCACCATGTGCTTTTTTGTTTTTTATTTATAAATTTGCATTTCGGCATAAGAATAAAGTGCTTTGAATACTTTCCGGATGCACTGAAGCGTCCTGATTGCTAATCTACCATTCATGCGTAATAGAGAGCTACCCAGGGCGTAACCGGTACACAGACCAGTGCTCAGCAGATCGTTATGCCAAACTCATAATACCTCAAACAAATCCATTACACAGTTCAATCAATATAAAAAATATGATATAATAGTCATAATAGACCATAAAATTTCAGTTTGTGCAACAACTCCTGATCAGTCCCTGGGACGTTGTGACAAAAACAAGCATCTGCCAGATTATTGTTACACATAAACATGCATTTCACAATCCGGAATCATTTGTAAATACAGGTTTCTTAGAATGGAAATATTCCAAATAGTTTTCTAGTGACATAAGCTATTAAGAGAAGGATCAGAACATCTATCAATACACTTCATTTTCAGTCATGGGGTAGTTTTGGCAGGGATGGGCAAAGATACATCCAAATGTATTATAAAATAAAATAAAAAATACCATAATTTTAGTAATATCAAAAATACAGCAGGAACACCATGTATCAAAATAAAATACTGTATTTTATAAGTGACCATGAAATCACCTACATCACTCAAACTTTCTATTTATTGGCTTATTTGATCTATCCTTTCACTAGTACACTGAAGTTGTATCTACACTGTAAATAAAATATGTACATTTTACAGTAACTTACTGGCAGCAATTGGCCAGTGATTCTGTAATTTGGTTTTACAGTACAATTACTGTAATTTATTTTACAGTACACCAAATGTAACTGTAATCCAAATTACAGTTCCAAGTTAATTATTGTAATGTAATGTTCAGTAACATGTCCCTTACTGTAATTTAATTTACAGTACTATGGCCCTTACTCTATTCTAATTTACAAATACCAAATCTGTTACTGTATTATACTATATATCAGTCTTATTTGAATATAGCCCAGCATGCATTTTAAGTAAAGGTGAGGGATACCCAACCATGAATGTGTTCGTTAGTGACAGGTACATAGTTGCTGCACCCAATGACTAACAATGACTAACAATGCTGATGCTTTTGACAAGTGACTTGCTAAAAAAATTATAATACTATCCATACAGTGAAGAGACTGTCATACATCTTGTTCATAACAACAATTCACCTTCTATTTTGTGGACTTAAAGGCATGACAAACCTTCCACTTACAATAAGCAGGTTCTAGATGTTTTCAAAAATAGCAATTGGAGAAGATCCAACATATGTACTATTTTTTACATTCACACCCTGCATCAAGAATGATAGCACTGTTAAAATGCTGCCTGACCAAGACTAGCTAAACCAAGTCCATTGGAACAACCATCTCAGTAATGGTTGGACTATATCCTCACAGATTATTATGCTTACAGATTGGATTGGGTTGGAAAATGAAAGATGATTAAACACAATTCATAATATCATATAAAGTAGTATATTACAGTTTTTCTAGATTGATTTGGTACATTTCTCCAAACCCAGGTAACTGCTCTCAAAACATTTAACACAGTGATCTGTACACATTGTAATTGTCATTAACAGATAGTAACATTCTCCTTCATTTCACACAAATTACAAATCAAAATCATAATTTTCGCAAAACAACTAATATTATCAGAGCAGTTCATACGGCCAACCAAAACCTTAATATATCAGGAAAAACATTTGCAGCTTTCGTCATTGGTATTCACAAGCATTTTTGTACCATTTTTAAAACACAACAATCGAAACTCTGTGAATTGTAAAATAGTCGCACACCTTATGTCCTCAATTAACCCCAAATTGATATCTGAGGAGTTAGTAATCCACTCAACACAGAAAAACCTATTTCCTAATTGTTCACACAGCTGTCGTAATTACAACAACTACAAAAGGGGAAAAGAAAAACAACAAAGAAGACGAATGAGGAGAAAAGACAATAAAAAGAATAAGAATGAGCAGTGGAAAAGGAAGAGGTGTAAGAGTGAGAGGTGGTGGACAGGGTAGAGGGAGAAGAAGAGGAAAAGGAGATGGAGAAAGAAGAGCTGAAGATGTAGGAGAAGGATGAAGAAGAGCTGAAGATGTAGGAGAAGGAGCAAGAAGAGCTGAGGATGTAGGAGCCAGAGAAAGAAGAACTGAAGATGTAGGAGAAGGAGCAAGAAGAGCTGAGGATGTAGGAAGAGAAGATAGAGGAGTAGAGGGAGAATAGACGGATAGATTGGAGGGCAATTGTATAGTGGAAAGAGAAAGAGTAGAAAATCTAAGAAGCGATGGACAGAGAGGAAGAGGAGGGCAAGATTTAAGAGGAGATCAAGGTGTAAGAGGAGTGCGAGGTGTAAGAGGAGGGAGGAGAGGTAGAAGGATAGGGTACACATGTCTTTCAAATGAAATCAGAGCCACATTTATAGACCATGTCATAAATCATGGTTTCTTACTGAGAGAAGCTGGGCAGAGAGATCAGTACAATATAAACAGATCCACAGCGGCTTCAATTATCCGCACATTTCAGAGGAAAAACCGGTAAGTACTGTAACTATATCATTCTACTTCTACAATGAGAGTCCATGTAGTCTTGTTTGACATAGGTCTAGATTTCTACAGTAAGTGTTCCTGCTTGTCCAAACATTTTTCAGATTTGATGTTATAGAACATTCTGGTGGACGAACAAGACTTCTGTCTGAACCAGAGCATGCCATTGTTGACAAGGTGGTCCAGAACAACACCCTCCCCCTCAAAGACATTCAGCAAAGAATAATACAGGACAATCAACTGTTCCACAATGTCCACCAATGCAGTCTCTCTACAATAGATCGTGTTCAAAGGAGAAATGCAACCCGAATGAAGCAAGTTTACAAACTGCCCTTTGAGAGGAACTCCGTAAAGGAGTTGCAATTCCAGTTTGTTCAAGTATGTGCAACCCAATTACTGCACTTTTATTGTCAACACAAAGATATATGTGTCCTGAATTTTAGGTATGTGTCCATAAACTATTCCAAGATACTGTAAGTGAAAAGATTTAGGCATATCTATGTATACTGCTGCTTCAAAGTGTGAACTCAAACTCCGGTCTTGGTCTCGAGACCACTTTTTGATGGTCTCTGTCTCGTCTCGGCCTCGAACGCATTTGTACTCAGTCTTGTCTCGGTCTCGGGCATTGAGGACTCAGGACTTTTTTTCAAGACCAGTCAAGACCATAACTGTGGAAATATCACTAAATTGCCAGTATATTGTCTATTTTTTGTTAACATCTTTGCTTTTATTGGATGTAAAATGTACTGATTACAATCCAAGCAATAACGTGACTGGTCATTGCTAATTATGTATTTTTGTTACCGCTGTCACCCATCCCCGCCCCCTTTCACTCGCACTCCCAAGAAAGTGAGCTGTATTTGTCTGGGAGCGGGAGAAGATGTCTGCAAAACCTTCAGTAATACAATTCGGCTACAAAAATCATAAAGAATATATTTGTAAAACAACATCCAGAAGAAAGCTTCTTGTATACTGCGGTGCTTCGATTTCAGAGATGGTGGGGACTACTTCAAACTTTTATCAGCACTTAGAAAGTAAGCACAAAGACAGCTAAGCTATGTGTAAGAGTGATGTTTAGCAAAGCTGGCTAGCTAACGTTAGCAACCTGCCTCGGGTGGGGATTGAAAACGGGTTCCACTCGAGAACCGGTTCTAACAGAGCCATATATAAATCCATCTTTGTATACGGCTCTGGGTTTTATGAACCATCGATATTGTATGCCCTCGACGTTAACAAGTCCTCTTATCGATGCTCCTGTGCCAAAGCAAATTTTTGTCCCACCATAGTCTTATTTGATCAATGAGTAATGTAGACAAACTGCTGCATGTGTGTAGCTGATGTTAAGTTACATCGACCTTAGCTAATGTCAACTGCATACAGCTCCCGACATTAGAGCTACGCGCCGAGGTGATGCTCTCTCATTTGGGTTAGAGAGCTAACCCATAGATATGAGCAGATATTGGGTACTGAGTAATGCGCCTCAACTTATATAAGAAATGACTAAAATTAAATAGGTTATTGTATGGCACGTTATTTTCAGAGAGCTAATTTTTAAGTTCCAATTTACAGTTACAGATCAAATATATTACTTTTTACCAGCACACACTCTCTGGCTCATACCATACCAAACATTTAAGTTCCTTGTTTACCTATTTGAAAAATGTGATGGCCAAAATTCCATTGATTTATATTGAGTTTACTTTTGATGAAACTGCTCCAAATTTAATCAATGTTGTACTTTTATAAATCACATGCAGTTAGGCCACTGACTTTCTGACCTTTTTGTATTAGATATTTTTTGTTGCTTTGATTACACATAAAAGCTATAAAAGACTCTTACAATAGTTGTTCCTAAACATCAACATTTCAAATAGAATTACTGTATTCATTACAATACACAGCTTTTCTGCATTTTTAATGTTGAATGTTTGGCATTTTTTTACACATTTAGCTATGTGGTTTTGAAAAAATTTTTGTTGTTGGTTTAAAAACAACATATAAAAGGCGGAGAAAAGTGAAGACTTTAGTGATGAATTAATAATTGTTTTACATTGTGTACTAAATGATGGAAGTCACCCAGGAGTATTGAATAAAGATGGTTAAGTTTATTTCAGCTTTCAGTGTTTAATATCAGTGTTTTTATGGGAATGTGGATCTTTCAGATCAATTTGAGAAGCCCTTTTGATCAGGTTTCACATTTTATTGTGTCATGTAGTGTGGGGCGCTGGTGTTGGTCTTGACTCGGTCTCGCCCTCCCTCGGTCTTGGTCTCGGCTTGTTCTCGACCCCTAAAAGTCTTGGTCTTGTCTTGGTCTCGATACACTCTGGTCTTGGTCTTGTCTTGGTCTCGGATTAGGTGGTCTTCATTACAACCCTGGCAAAAAAAAAAAAAAAGTGTACAAAGAGGAAAGCCAGTTGGGAAAACAAACTGCTGACAGGCACTTGCCGACAGTTGTTGTTCCCCTTTGTACAAAGTTTGATTGTGCAATTGTGTCCGTGTTATTATTTCTGCCAAATGTGTGTTGTCAAACCTGACACAGTACCTGTATATTGATGACACAGGCTTTAAACTTCAAAAAAAGGAGAACAGGGAGACGTGATTGGCCATCATGCTACAGTCAATGTCCCTGGACAACAAGGAGGCAACATCACTCTCTGTGCCACAATTTCTACAACTGGTGTTGTGGCATACAATGCTGTCTTGGGACCATACAACACAGCAAGGCTCCTACATTTTTAAACCTCCTCCATTGTTTGGGACAATGTCCAATTACACCATTCGGCACTAGTGCGAGAGTGGTTTGAGAATCACTTCACGATGGTGTTCCACCATATTCTCCTTTCCTGAATCCAATTGAGGAATTCTTCTTG
>JACXGM010027626.1:0-14404 GCA_016801145.1 Umbra pygmaea | reverse complement strand
AGCTCCTCCCACACCTGGCACAGGCTGAAACATACAGCCTTGGTCACATTTATTTATTTAAAGGAAAATGCTGCAGCTGTGGTTGTTCAAAAAATAGCCCAAAAAACCGCAACCCGCGACCAAAATAAGTTCTACCGCCAAATTGATTTAAAAATCGCCAAATTTGGCTAGAAAACCGCGGACATGGCAACACTGGTGGATTCCTAGCCTTTCGTAGTTTCGCCTTCAAAGTAATAGCGCTTGATTCAACGCGATAAACATCGCTTAATAAATATGGAAACATTTCACATTTCGAAAATATGCCACTAAACTATATTAGAATAGTATGACATATTTACTAACTTATAATATTTTAATAAGAACATTTAAATTTGCAATCTGGAGTGCTTAAATATATAATCAATGCACAGAAACCTGTGTAATGCTAGCTACATTAAGGATGCTGGTGGTAAATCTGGATATCGCATAGATCACAAGTCATTCTCGACTTACCCAAGACCATGTTGACATGCTACTTTTGCTCTCCAAAAACCTTGAACTAGCCAAGAAATGGCGTGTGAAAAAAAACATGTTTATCTTGTTAGCTGAATGGCTGTACAGCTATATCCACCGTTTTGTTTTGCACTGTTGTTGTTTTTGCGCAGTACCTTTTGAAAAGCTGTCTGGAATGTGTCTGGGGAGTAGTTGTTGCACTATGAGCATTAATTGGACTTTATTATGTTGTTCTATGCTATATTGCACATGTTTTTTATAGCTTTTTATGATGTTTTTTAAGTGTTTTAATATTTCAAGTTCAAGTAGTTGGAATCTTAGAAAATCCTTTTTCTTACCGTGGTATCGAAATCGGCATTGAGAATCGTGTAATTTTACTGGTATTGGCACCGACTACTGAATTTTTGGTAAACCATATCGATATCTCAATTACTTTTCAAGTTACTTGACCCATCACAAAACTCACAGGATATGTTCAGATAAGTGCCCCAGACATACCCCGACAGTTTCATATACATGCACCACCAGGGGGCGCTACAAGCGCAAGATAGGTGAGTAGCAATACACAAATCGTACTATTAATTGCATATTCATTCTCCAATCATGAAATATCTCCTCATATGTCCTCATAAGTAACTGAACCACACCCTGCAAGTCTCATTCAAAATGACCACTAGGGGCGCTTTAAATGTATAATAACTGCACGTAAAATGACAGAAATCAAGCTAATTGAGAAAAAAGGGTTGAACCCGCAAATCACAGATTGCGGCTATATTTATTATTTGTTGTCTGCCATGCCGGCTGAAATTCCCGTGAGCTGGAATGAGCTAGAAACATGAAACTTAGGGGAATAACTGGAAATGGTGTGCATGTGCTTCCATAGAAATATGAACCCAATTTGCGACATGGTGGCGCTGTAATTAAGGATTCAAAATGTAAAATTTGAAAGGCCACGCCCCTCACACCGTAAGTCCAATTGACTTGAAATTGCTCACACAGGTGCAGCTCAGTATGCTCTACAAAACAGCCTCAAGGACCATTAAGGTCCGCCTACAAAAATCTTCCGCCATTTTGAATTTATTGAAAAACACATTTTTGAGATCTCCTCCTACACCGTAGCTCCGATTGCTACCAAAATTTCAGTGAATCATCATTGGACCAATTCTATTAAAAGTTGAATAAACCATGTTGATATCTCAATTACTTTTCAAGTTATTGACCAATGCACTTTGAAAGGGGTGTGGCTCTGGACATTAATGAACACAAATCAGCAACCGTAGGGCCAGTCATCACAAAACTCACCGGATATGTTCAGATAAGTGCTCCAGACATACCCAGAAAGTTTCATAAACATGCACCACCAGGGGGCGCTATCCAATATTACCTATATTTTTTATGCAGATTATCAATGCTGTAGTCTGAAAATGCTCCTTGTTGGGGTTACTGTAGTACGCTGGATCATGTGCCTGTGTATCTGTCAAACATTATTTCCTGTTTGGAGTGTGTATGTTAGAATTGGTTTGTTGCTAATCTAGTACTAGAACATAGAACATAAATAGAACATAGAAATGTATGAAATTGTTTCCTTTGGACAAGTGCAAGTAACTCATTAATTGGTTCTGTTTTTTTACGTGTAAAGCAGTATACAGACTAGACAGGCAGACATACACGTATTACTACAGTAAATTGCTACAGAACCCATGATTTTGCGGATCAATGTTAACTTTAAGACCTGTCCCTGCGCAATTAGGACAAATTAAACCATAGATCAGTTCATTCAAACGCGCTACATGAACTGTCGGCTGCAGCCTAAAGTAGAAACCTAACCTGAACGGTGAACGAGATATCTGAAAAGGTTACAGAAAAAAAGTTGCAAATTATTTTATGAAGTTGTTTCTTTGGAAAAATGCAGGTGACTCATTATTTGGTTCTGTTTTGTTTAATGTGTAAAGCACAGTGTACACACTAGACAGGCAGACATACACAAATTACTACAGTAAATTGCTACAGAACCCATGATTTTGCAGATCAATGTTAACTTTAAGCCCTGTCCCTGCGCAATTAGGACAAATTAAACCATCAATTTTATTCAAACGCGCTACATGAATCATCAGCCACGGCTGTATGGCAATCTTTCTTCCGCTATCTGTTTTACAGACTTCAGTTTACGGATCGACATGGATCGACATGATCCATGTCGATCCGTAAAATGATGTGATGGCATTTCATCATTTGATTTCTTAGTTTGTAATCCCCTGTGTTTTCTTGTCATTACAACTGTTTTCATCTTCTCTGAGAATTTTTGACTGTTTTCAATGCACTTCTTTCAACATTTTTAATTGACTTGGAAAGTTCAGAGCATGTGCAAATTACTACAGACCTTGCAACTGGGCTGTTGCGATTTTTTCTGGCTTTTACATTACTGCCATTGCGCCTTGGGTTTTGTTTTTATAGTTTCTGCTTTCGTGGGCTCCGCGTGTCATCAGGGGCGACCTGCAACAGGGGGGGTACTTGCCAGAGGAGGCTTGGACCCAGTCAAAACTGCTTGCAGTTCTAGTTATTCTTATTCTTCCGCCTTTAAAACTCATGCTACAGCCTATAAACCATACATGGTCATGCGGTGCCATTTTGAGGACTAGTCCAGATCCCTGCAAGGACCTCGGACAAAAAAATCTGCCACTCTCACCACTAGGTGGCGCTACAACATAACAAAACGCGTTTGGCCTTACCTCCAAAACCGTACATCGCACCTTAAAAATACACATTTCCATGTGTTCCCTGAATCGGCTGAATCTTCTGATATAGGCCATGCCCATTTCTGCCAGTACTTTGATGCTTGAAAAATTGCAATTTATTGTAAACCTACTTTTTCCAACTCCTCCTAGACAGTGTGTGCAATCTGCATGAAACTTGGTACATATGATCTCCAGACTGACCTGACAAAATGTTATCAAAATAACTTTTATTGGATGAAAATTGTGCAAAATACGCACAAACAAATTTGTGTAGCTAGCTACGAAAACATAAACTTTCCCATATCTCGGCCAAAAGAAATGCTATCATCACAAAACCTTTCTTGATTGCCTCTGAGGCTCCCCCAAAAATTTGCTACTAGGGGGCGCTACAAGTACAAAAAGTTTCTCATGAACAGCTCATTGAATTTTTTAAGAAAATTTGAAGGATCCAATCTAGGGCCACTCCTGAGGTCACCCCTAAAATGGGGTGCTGAATGGTCAAAGACAGTATGGCCTATGGGACACCGTTTTGGATCTACCACTTACACTAATGTAGATGTACAATGGTTACTGGACCTCACATACCAAAAATTACACATGTGGCCCACTAGGTGGTGCTATAATGATGTCATGCATGTTTTTGCCTATAACTCCCACATTATAAACCCTTACATCCACGTTTTCCTTGAATTGAGCAGAATCTGATATAGGAAATGCCCATTTATGATTTTGTATAATATCGCACAAAACGCAAAACCAACTTTTCTGAACTCTTCCTAGGCTGTGTGACCGATCTGCATGAAACCTGATACCTAGCATCTCCAGACGGACCTGACAAAAGTTATCAAAATAATTTTGCTACATTAAACTATGCACAATTGACGACCAATCTCAGTTTCGTAGCTAGGTAAGAAACATGAAGTTTAGCATAACGCTGCCAAATGCCAGGTTGTTTCTGTTCAGGTTTTTGTTATCTGTTATACTTTGTAAATTGTTTAAGTTTTATTAAGTTTTAAAATGATTGTGCAATACTGCACAGGCGTGGCAAAGGTTAACACGTCTTACTTCTGCTGCTGAAGAGCGGCATTACTACTGGAGTCAGAACAGATAGCTTCTTCAAACAAGAGGAACTGACATTAGTTACCAGAGCAACCAGCCACACTTCTTCCACTGTTAATTAACTTCATTTGTATAATTAACCTTAATTAACACTAGGATGGTGTGTATTGAACCTTACAATCTAGTGTGACAAAACCATGTTTAGGCTGTTTCAACTTAATATTATTCATAGTATTTCACACACTCCACCCAGTTCTTCCACACACTCCACCCATTACTTCACCCACTCAACCCAGTTCTTCCACAAACTCCCACTCATTACTTCACCTACTTTGCCTACTCTACACAGTTACTCGACACACTCCACTCATTACTCCTTGTACAGATCTGTGGGATGATGAGGAGCCACACACATAGTTCATCTAACCACATGTTGCCCGAGCCACCGATTCTTTTTGCATTGTTTACCCAACAAGGAAGGCATTTAGTCGGATCAGGCACGGGATGATTACGTTCACAGACTATACTTCCACGGTTGAAGTTACAGGTGCCCGATCTAAACCCAAGGTGTCGCTGGAGAGCGATGTGGTAGGATAGAAAATCTGACTTCTCTAACCCAAATCCCGGGCGGCACTATGCTAATTTTGTGTTGCCTCATGCAGAAGGCCCGGTTAAAATCAGAGAACCCATGACCATAGTGACGTAGGCTGTCCTGCAATGCGACTTAGCCTTTTATGTATGTTGTGTATAATTTAAGTTTTCCATCCATTGATCCAATATGCTAGTTCCTAACGTTTATTAGTCCTAAATTATTGTTTTTGTATTTTTCTTTTCAAAAAAGTATACATAGTGCAGGTTTAAAGAAAGCATTCCAAAATGATAACATGTTAAAACATTTGCATTTAATGCTGGAATTTTGTTATCCGAATAATTAGATAGTTAGATCCTCTAGTTTTGACCATGTGTCTTGCACCCCTTTCCAGAAGATCAGTTTAATGGGGCTTGTGGAGGAGTGGAGGTTGAGGAAGATGGGACGCTCGATGAAAAGAATGCAGTGCCTGTGGACGAGAATCTTTTCACTGGCGAAGACCTCGACGAACTGGATGAAGAACTCAACACATTAGACCTCGATGACTGACAGAGGATTTGTAGTAGGACAGTGCCTCATGGACTACGAATAAGTGATTACTAAACCAAATTCCAAATAAAATCTTGTGATGCTCACATTCTTTTTCCTACTGTTTCTTTTTCCTTTAATTGGTTATAAAATGATTGGAATGGGTTTTTTGTGTATCACTAGTTCTTTCTGGCTGTTCTGAATCCTGTATATTCATTGTATTGAATTGTATTATTAGTTTATAACATGACTGGTGTTGTGCTTTACCATGTAAATGGAGTGATATCTCTGCACATTTGAAATTGAATTATAACATTTTGAATTTCTAATGGTGAAATTGAAATTAAATATTTGGTTTGAAATCTAATGTAATAGTATTTCAGACAGATAATGCCATGTGAGATTAACAACTCTTTAATTAGTACAAATTTAACATAACGTACTTAAACACATGACTTAATTTTGTTAAATGTTTCTGTATCTTAGGGCACCCTCACCTAGCCTGGTCCTACCAGACTCTCGTACGTACATTTAATTTGTACAGAGAGTCTGGCCACTCTCCATTGACCAGCGTTAACTTCCTTGAAGGCGGGTACTTTGTTGAAATTTAAAACTATTGGATCTGCCCAGAGACACTCTGGATCTGCCATAACCAATCGCTAAATTTGGTCGTGACGTACTACAACTCAGACTAGCCCAGGACATCAACGTCATCGTTCTCAGCCACTCCCTCTGTTTGCTGATTGGACCGGTAAAAAATTGTTTGGAGAAAACCCAAGAACATGCCGCAATCCCAGACGTAGTACTGAAGGAAAATGAAGAAAGTAGGAGGGCAGAGCCAGGCTAACCCTCACCACTATATAGAGCTGGGCGATATGGAAAAAATCTAATATCACGATATTGTTGACCAAATACCTCAATATCGATGTTGCGGCGATATTGTTGGGTTGATAATTGGTGCTTACAAAGAAATATTTACACATTGAGATTTTTGATAAATAATCATCATTGATGTGTATATAATAACTAAGTGGGGTAAATGCAAATAATAGAAAAGCTAGAACAGTCTGGTAACACTTTTGTCATTTCACGATACTACGATATCCAAAATCAAAGACGATAATCAGTCTAATATCACGATATCGATATAATATCGATATATTGCCCAGCCCTACCACTATAGTTATGATAGTGTATATACATTGCTTCTAATCACAATGTGTAATGGCCGTTAGGAAAAACAACTAAAACTGCAATGTGATGCTGCAGCGGTTTTTGATTCTAGTGGTTCCCAAACTGTTTTTGTAACTACCAACAGGGGTTCTTGTACCCATGTTGGGAACCACTGCCTAGGCAGAAGTAGTTTGCTCAACTATTTTCCTCACCCCTCTGCCATAAACTCTTCAGATAAAGTTGCATTTTGAAGGCCACACCCGAAGCAAACATAAAAAATTATTATTCTATATGACAACATTAACCACTCATTACAACCAAGATATGCAGAAGAGCATATCAGAACACACAACACGTTGAACTTGGGCTACATCAGCACAAGACAACATAGAGTCAGCTGCCACGCCTTGTCAGCTAAGAACAGGAAAATTAGGTTACAATTTGCACTATTTTTTTCTTCAGAGCAACTAATACCTGGAACTCTATACCAAGTGCAATAAGTGAATTGTCAACCCTCACCTCTTTTTCTAAACAGTTTAAAAAATGGCTATTGCAAAATCAAACCTGTTGTCATTAGCTGGGAAAATCTGTAATTTATGTGATTTCTATTTTTTATTATTGTGATGTTTTACTCTGATTTGTTTAATTTATTTAACTTACAGGGACCATCAACCTGTTAGGGACTAAGGATGGAAATTAGCCTTTGGCTATAATCCTGTATATTTACATTCTTCGAAATATTCATTAATATAGACTGTCCCTTTTTGAAATAAAAATAAACATAAATAAATAAAGTAGGCCGTGGCACTTAAACGATGCCCAATTGGCACTAAGGGGCCTAAAGTGTGCCAAGAAAACATCCCCCAAACATTTACACCACCACCACCAGCCTGCACAGTGGTAACAAGGAATGATGGATCCATGTTCTCATTCTGTTTACGCCAAATTCTCAACAGAAATCGAGACTCATCAGACCAGGCAAAAATTTTCCAGTCTTCAACTGTCCAATTTTGGTGAGCTCTTGCAAATTGTAGCCTCTCTTTCCCATTTGTAGTGGAGATGAGTGCTACCCGATGGGGTCTTCTGCTGTTGTAGCCCATCCGCCTCAAGGTTGTGCGTGTTGTGGCTTCACAATTGCTTTGCTGCATACCTCGGTTGTAACAAGTGGTTATTTCAGTCAAAGTTGCCCTTCTATCAGCTTAAAGCAGTCGGCCCATTCTCCTCTGACCTCTAGCATCAACAAGGCATTTTCGCTCACAAGACTGCCGCATACTGGATGTTTTTCCCTTTTCACACCATTCTTTGTAAACCCTAGAAATAGTTGCACATGAAAATCCCAGTAACTGAGCAGATTGTGAAATACTCAGACCGGCCCGTCTGGCACCAACAACCATGCCACGCTCAAAATTGCTTAAATCACCTTTCTTTCCCATTCTGACATTCAGTTTGGAGTTCAGGAGATTGTCTTGACCAGGACCACACACCTACATGCATTGAAGCTACTGCCATGTGATTGGTTGAGTAGGTAATTGCATTAATGAGAAATTGACCGGGTGTTCCTAATAATCCTTTAGGAGAGTGTATTTACGTATGATATTACTGTTTTGCTAATTTGTTTGTAACATTGTTCATTACTTGTATATTTGCCCTGCCTTATATAAAAAATATACAAAAGCACAGCACTGCTCCAGCAAGCGGGACGGAGGGACGCTTCAATGCCTAGTAGATTGATGAACTTGCATCCAGGTGGTTTCCAAAAATAGTATTTTAATTTAACCTATGAAATAGTTACTGTCTGAATTTAAATAAGTCACGTTAGTTGCCGCCGGCGATAGCACATACAGAACTACTCCGTGTTCTAGACGCCTATGCATCCAGTAACAGGTATTAACGTTATCAAGTCACCGTTTACAACGCTCTAACATCGTACTGTACAACAACATTGTTTGACACAATTTTGAACTAGCTAGCTCCCATCTGGTTTTGCCATTCAAACAACTAATTAGTTACAATAGTAGTTGGCTAGCTTACTTAGCTAGCTATAGGAGGAAAAGTCTAACTGCAGGCAGGTTACGTCTGGTGTGAGAATATGACATTTTAACATGAGCTGTATCCCTTCTAGCGAAGACGAATACATCTGTAGCAGGCCAGCTTGTCACCAAACAAGGAAGTTACGTTTAAACTGAAGACCCTACTTGATGAGTGGTGTAACTGACATCAGTTGATTAACATGTTTGTGGTCTACACATTAGGATTAATTTACATGTTGTGTAATTTCAGTACAGTTATTGTACAGCTGTATGGGTATAAATCTTATGTATCCTACATAATGTTCTGAATTGCTTGGGGTGGAACTAATTTGCATACACTGCCAGTGGGCATTAATGTCATCAACACATCCATGATTCATGGAAATGTTGCGTAAAATACAACAAGCCACAAAGAATGCTGCGACTTCAGTAGTGTACCTGTTCTATCCAAACACCTGACGTGCATTTTCAGTGTGCCAAATGTTCGTTCAATTAGCCTACACTGCTGGTTTGTGTGTGTTTTCGATTAAACAGCATTTTGCGCACTTGCTGGCATCATAAATTGTGTCATCATTTACCATGTCTTTAACAGATAGCCGTTGTCCCCTTCACAGCCACCCATCCAAGGGGGGATTCCTCATGGTAAAGTTGCCATAAATGAGTCGTAATTCGCAAAGACATGGGTGATTTTACTATTAGCATTGCAAATGACTTGTATGTTGATTGAATGGGTTCCCTTAAGGTTGATGTATATCAGTGCAACTAATTCCTTCTGAATAATTTGAGTAAATGTGTACACTAGATTAATTGTTTTCGAGAAATGCAAGATAGCACCAGGGAACGTTTGCGCCGGAACACGCCTGTTCTTTTTACTTAACCGCCCAACGAACGCAAATTCATTCCCTAATTTACCGACACGCGTCTGTGGAGGGAAAAGTCCCATATGTGTCGGTTGCAAGATAGGAATGATACATGCGTTTGTGTAAAAGGTCAATTGCGCTGGGTGTAAGATGGGGCCCGTGTGTCTGCGCGTTACTGGGGAGCTACAGTGAAAACTCGATGCCTTTTGAGAAACAGTCACAGCACGGAGAAGCGAGCGGAAGTATCAAGCTGACATCATTGTAGCGCATTTTGTTCCAGTGTCATCCGAGGACAAAGTGATTCTAAAAGGAGACGTTCCACCGCTACAGTTGAGAGACAAATCAAAACTGTTGCTTTTCTTCATTTCCCCATTTTGCAATGTTATTTTCATTTGCATATTTTAATATGTGTTACGTCCCCCAGTATAGCAAAAGCATGGAAGGGTTTACCTTGTCCTGTTAGTGTTTTTGTGCAATGTTATGTTCTGTGTGTTTGTTCTGCTCTGTCCGTATGTTTCCCCACAGGTGGTGCAGATTCCCTCATCAGTCCCTCCATTCATCACTTATCACTGACTCCTCCCCTCCGTTATCCCATACACCTGGATTCAGCAATCAACAGCTATCCCATCATGCCCTTCCTCTGTATATCTGTGCCCCTGTTTCATCACTTTCTCTCTCTCTCTCTGGTGGTGTAAGGTTGCTCTGTGTGAGGTTGCAGTGTTTCTGTACATTCAGCATTGTGATATATTCGTGAGCTGTGTATTGTACTTTAGTGTAAGTTGTAAGAGTAAGAGCTTTGTTTTGGTTATTTGTTAGAGTGATAGGCCTATGGTGTGTGTGAGTTGTTCGTGCTAGTTTTGCCTTTGTTAGTTTGTACCTTTATTATAATCCTGTCATTAATCCTCTTTTTTTATTTTTTTGTTCACAGGGAGTGAGGAGATTTAGCCTAGAGCTGCTCCGGAGTTTACATGTTGCCCGTAGGGGACTCCCTTGTATAAGCACACTAGTCAGACCTGGTATGGGCCACCTGCTGTAAGTTTGGGTAGTTGACCGTGTGCCAGTTTAGTTTGTTTTGTGTGGGAGATAGGACAGGTAAGGGGGTGGGGGACTTTTTGTTTAGTTCTTTGATTTGGTACCCACAGTCTCCTCACTCACCATCTTGTATATTACCGTGGCATAATAAAAGCCCTTTGTTGAATGGTACCTGTTGGTGTTCTGTGTCATTGCCCGCACCCACAACTCCATACTCCTGTCTCTGACCGTTTGGGCAACGAGGTGTAGCATCCCACTCCCCTCCTGGGGAGGCAGTGCGTAACAATATGGTTGATGTGGCTTGTTTGTGTGTATAATCAACTTGCATATATTCAGATAATTTCAGAGATTTCAAGAGTTTAACAACTAGATGTAGGCTACATGTGTTTAAATGTGTTAATTAGCAGCTGTAATATTTCTTAACAACAATTAGTGGGGTCATTGGAGTAAGAGTTTGAATTTAAGTTAAACTAACTAATTTCACCAAGACTCTCAACTTAAAACCAGTGTCCAATTACAATTAAAGTAGCTCAACAAACCTTTATTGAAGGTAAGGAAGGATATCTATAGGTTATGGTATGTTATTAGGCTAAGACTAATGGCAAAGATAAAATAATTTAAAAGAAAAGGGGAAAAAAGGGTGAACTAGATAGTTAGTTATACCTTTTGAATACGGTTAGATTTAAACCCATATCCAAGTGAAGAAAAGCAAACTAGAATGTCAGAAGCAGAATTACCTTCTGAGGATGCCAGAGAGGGCGCGGGACACACTGTGCAGCAGTTCTGCAAAGAGAACCCTTCTGACGAACCAAACAGTTTTATGCTGAATGAGAAGGCAATGCCACATGCAATTGAAGATGAGGCATATGATACCCAACTCCCTCAAGAGACATTGCAAGGCCAGAGAGTCCATAAGTTAACAGAAAAAGAGCCAATAATTACAGGACGAACAACTGAAAGAATGTCAACGCTTTAATTTAAGCTATGATAAATGGAGTGTCATTGCTAAAGATGCCACATTAGCCTTTGATGCATGTTGTTCAAATGAACTGCGACATGTGCTCGCTGGCAAGATTAGGAAAGCTTCCATGGAGCTGCATCACATTTATGAAGACATGCAGCACATATGCACACCACATCCAGACATTCAACGCAGAGTAGACATCTGTGATGCGATGTCAAAGGAAATTGTAGAGACCAAGGGAAATAATGAGAAGGAAGATCGTGGAAAACCAGATTTTGAACTGCTAGGGCATGTCACACAGAGTGTAAAGTCTAACCTCTCAAAGGGGCGAAGAAGCTCAGTATTCAGCTCAAGTCGTTCAAGACAATCAAGCCTGTCTTTAGTTGAGAGACAAGATGCAGCTGCTAATGAAGCTACTCTAGAGATCCTAATAGAGCAAGAGCAACATTTCAGAGAACGTCAAAGACTTGAAGCTGAAGAAAAGAAGCGGCTTGCTGAGCAAGAGTCTGCCGCTGCACAGTTGCGTGCCAGGCAGGAAGCTGAAAATGCTGAGAGAAGACAGAGTCTAGAGGCCAAGCGCAAAGAGATCGACTAGAGGCACTCAAGAAAGTAAATGCTGCAAAGGCACGAGAACAAGCATATGCACAAAGTAGATGCTCAGATGAAGATGTAGATGAGCTGCTACATAAATGTGGTTCTCTGAGAATGAAGAAAGATGTCAAGTATAAAATCAACATAATGAAGCCCTGCTCACCTCCAACAGAACAGCAGCCTGTAAGGTGTGAAGACAGCACCACAGCTCTAATTAGAGCACTTGTAGAATCAGTTGCAGCTAATCGTCTCCCTGTGCCTGAGCCAACAATGTTCAGTGGTGACCCACTCCGGTATAATGACTGGAAGTTGTCCTTTCAAACTCTAATTGACGGGAAGAATTTACCGGTGGAAGAGAAGAGCTATTATCTACGAAAGTATGTTTGTGGACCTGCGCGGAAGGCAATTGAAAGCTACTTTCTACTGGGCACTGAAGCGGCATACATCTCTGCATGGGCAATCTTAAATGAAAGATATGGTAATGCATTTCTCATTGCCAAGGCCTTCATAGACCGACTCTATGCGTGGCCAAAGATCAATCCCAAATGCAGTCTGGAATTACAGGAATTTGTTGCCTTCCTTCGCGGCTGTGAGGCTGCGATGTCTCAGATCAAAGGGCTTGCAGTGTTAAACGACTGCAGTGAAAATCTAAATATACTCACCAAACTTCCAGATTGGTTGACCTTGAGGTGGAACAAGAAGGTTATGTAAGTGGAAGAGCAAAGCCAAACATTTCCAAGTTTTAATCAGTTTGTGACATTACTTCATTGAATGCCCTAAAACCAAATGAAAATGACAAGATCAAGGCCCAAAGGAACAGAAGTCCCAGCAGAAAGGTGTTAGCGACAAGTTCAGATGAAAGATATGTGCCACCAAGCTGCATTTTCAGTGAGAAAGTGAATCACAGTTTGGATACTTGTCACAAATACATGGAGAAACCAGTACCTGAGCGACATAAGTTTATACAAGAGAGCAAGTTATGCTTTGGATGCCTACAGCCTGGGCACCGCTCAAGGGAGTGTGGAAGACTAAAGATCTGTGACATGTGTAGAAAACACCATCCAACATGCCTTCATGAAAATCGCAGTAAAGATGGACAGACATCCTCAAGCCTCAACAGATCTGTCGACAGTGACAACTCCTTGGAAGAGAGGACCGAGAGCACTCAGGTTCAATTAATTAGTGTGTCGGGTGAGGCAACATCCAACAGAATTATGCAAGATATTAAGGACACGCAGACCTCCACAATCATACCGGTGTGTGTGTCAACCACCAGTGAACCAGAGCACAAATTACTTGTATATGCACTTCTGGACACACAAAGCGATACAACATTTATCCTGAAAGAAACAGCAGAAGCTCTTAACACCAAGAGTGAGCCCGTTCAATTAAGGTTGTCAACGATGGCTTCAAGGAATACCAGAGTGTCCTGTCAGAAACGGACAAACCTGCAAGTAAGAGGGTTCTACTCAGACAAAACAATCCCTGCCGGATACGTACTCAATAGAATTTATCCCTGCAAATAGACATTATATCCCCACTCCAAACACTGCAAAGGCATGGCCTCACCTGGAACATATCTCAGATGAGATTGCCCCTCTGCAAAGTTGTGATGTTGGCCTGCTTATCGGTTACAACTGCCCTCAGGCTCTTGTTCCAAGACAAGTGGTGTCTGGTGAAGAACTTCAACCTTTCGCACTAAAAACAGACTTAGGCTGGAGTGCTATTGGCTATGGCAACCCCCAAATTGACTATGGAGATTTGATTGGAATGAGTCATCATGTACTTGTGAAGAGGGTGACCCCAAGTTTGTAGCCCTGGTCTGACCTTGTATGCAAAGTGCACTGTGTTCATAGAACACAGATTAAGGAAATAATCTCGCCTTCAGAAATAATGAACGCTCTTGAATCTGACTTCAGCGAGAGGGCAACGGAAGTGGCCAAATATCCCAACAGGATCTTGGATTTCTGGCTAAAATGAAAAATGGCATTAGGCTTAAGAGTGATGGTCACTATGAAATGCCACTACCATTCAAGCAAGAAAGGCCCAATTTACCCAACAACAAACAGTGTGCTGTGCATCGTCTGAAATGCCTTGAAAGGAAGTTACTGAAAATGTATTCTTAATTGAAAATGTATTCTTACTTCATGTGAACACATTGGCCCTCATTTATGAAACGTGCGTACGACCTAAAACAGGCGTACGACGGGCGTACGGTGATTCCTACGAAAAGCAAGGGATTTATCAATTTGAACGTGATCGTAGGCTGCGATAAAATCTCACGTCTGGTCTGACTTCGTGTACGCAAATTCTATAGTGTGAGCGGTGTTCATGGTATAACCATGTGAATT
>JACXGM010027625.1:0-14405 GCA_016801145.1 Umbra pygmaea | reverse complement strand
AGTTGTATGTTCCATGTTTATTCTTAATTGTTTCCAAAAAACATTTCTTGTACATGTGCCATTTGAAACAAATTTGCAGTGATCTGATACTCCTTCCATTTCAATATTATTGCTTGCACAGTGCTCCTTGGGATGTTTAAAGCTTGGGAAATCTTTCTGTATCCAAATCCGGCTTTAAACTTATCCACAACAGTATCTCCGACCTGCCTGGTGTGTTCCTTGATCTTCATGATGCTCTCGAAGCTTTCAACGGTCCTCTGAGACTATCACAGAGCCGTTGCATTTATACAGAGACTTGGTTACACACAGGTGGATTCTATTTATCATCATTATTCATTTAGGTCAACATTGGATCATTCAGAGATCCTCACTGAACTTCTGGAGAGAGTTTGCTGCACTGAAACTAAAGGGGCTGAATAATTTTGCTCGACCAATTTGTCAGTTTTTTATTTGTTAAAGTTTGAAATATCCAATAAATTTCGTTCCACTTCACGATTGTTTCCCACTTATTGTTGATTCTTCAAAAAAAATTACAGTTTTATATTTTTATGTTTGAAGCCTGAAATGTGGCAAATGGTCGAAATGTTCAAGGGGGCCAAATACTTTCGTAAGGCACTGTTTCGTAAGGCACTGTTAATGTTCCCAAAAGATTTGCATTGTAACGTGACATTTGAGGCCTATATATAACTTATAAGAAATGTTGTTAATGTTTTCAGAAGGTCTGCATTGTGATGAGACATTTGAGATCTATATTTGAATTGCAAGAAATGTTGTTAATGTTCCCAAAAGATTTGCATTTGATACGTGACATTTGAGGCCTAATATGACTTACAAGAAACGTTGTTAATGTTCCAGAAGGTCTGCATTGTGACGTGACATTTGAGACCTGAATATGATTAAAAAAAATGTTGTTAATGTTTTCAGAAGGTCTGCATTGTGATGTGACATTTGAGACCTATATTAGACTTGCAAGAAACGTTGTTAATGTTCCCAAAAGATTTGTATTGTGACGTGACATTTGAGGCCTAATATGACTTACAAGAAACATGATCAATGTGCCTGTAATGTCCAAAATGTATTATGACATTTAGTACCTCTTAGAGACCTAATTGGAACGTCACAAATGTCTCAGTTACGTTCCTTGTTAGCTGGGAATGGATGGGGCGGTTCAAAAGGTGGTTCAACAAAATACTGAAACAAGGGGGTGATCCTTTTTCCAACTCAGTGATTGTTTTTTATTTTTGTCAACCATCACAGAACAACTATCACAGTCTGACAGACTAGAAGATTTAGGGGCCCTATCTTGCACCCAGTGCAATTTTCTTTTTACACCGATGCATGTATCATTCCTATTTTGCACCTGACGAACAGTGGCCTTTTCCTTCCATTGACGCGCATCTGTAAATTAGGGAATGATCTTGCGCTCCTGGGGGCGGTTTAGAGAAAAGAGGAGGCGTGTTACAGCGCAAATGTTTCGGGTGCTATTTTGCAGTTTCAGAAAACATTCCGCCACAGACCAGGAAAACTTTGGGCCCTATCTTGCACCTGGTGCAACGCAGCGCAAAGTCTGAACGCAAGTGTACTGCGCCCATATTTGCACCCATGGGAGTGCTGGTCTAACAGGGAGTTGTGTTCAGGATAATTCGGGGTGTATTGCTATCTTGAGGCATCGGAAAATGATTAGCCATTGACCAACAAAAAGCTGGTCTAAACTCAAAGACGCACCATGTCATAGTTATTTTAACAACAAATTAGTCACCTGGCTTTTAAAGAGAATGGGAGATGAATCTCTGATTGGTTTATTGCATGTTACGCCCAAAACACACCCATGAATTTATGAAGACATTTAGTACAACCCTTTAAGACCATGTGCCCTGCGCATGGACCATTTCATCTACCGTCAAACTAGCAAAAGTTGATTTGGACACGCCCAAAGTAGATTTGCGCCATACGCTTCACGCCATGCGCTTAGATCGTTAAAATAGGGCCCCTAGTCTAAAGTCAGTGGCGCGTTATTCAGATGCTATTTTACAGGCGCATGCTTGGCCATAATGTAGCGTGTGCACAATGCGTATACACTTTGGTTCTCTCATCTACACAGATGTATCAGTTCCAATTTTTGCAAACCCATACATAATTGCAAAGAAAAATATTACCACACGAGGGAAATTATTTTGGTCTTCATGAAGATGTGAAAAATGTAGTGTACACATTTACCCAAATTATTCAGTGTGAATTATTCGCACTGATATACATCAACCGCAAGGAAACCCATTCAATCAACAAACAAGTAATTTGCAATGCTATAGACTAGAGGACTTGCCAATTATCCCAAATGCCCTAGCAGCAGAACGGGAGGGGAGCTTATTTGACAGAAGAGCTGCTACATTGTCGATATTGAGGTAGGCAAAGTAATTTCAGTTACACTACATTGCAAAAATATCAACATGCATTAATAACTATGTGATCCATTGAGAGTGAGCCCAAAAATCAGAAAGGATGTCTTTGTTCTTTATTTAGATTTTGTAAAAAAAAAAAATCAATAGAAATCCGCCATTATAATAGTGTAGTGGATAGAGAAATGTCCATTAATTAAGTTAATACAAAACAGACACCCCCTTCTATTTTTTTTAAAATAATAACTATTCTACTATTGATATTGTGGTCGTACACCGCCAAGTCTATAGATGGCGCTGTAGCACTTTCTGGAAATTGCACGAAGATACTAGATTTCTCTGAGCCTGATACGCAGTATTAAACTGGCGTGGGCCTGAACAAGATGCTAACTCTTGTGTCTCTTTGTGCATTTACAGTTTAACCACTGATACACAGTGCTACTTAGCTTGTGTATCATTTGCTGCCGGTCCAGATAACCCCTAGGTCTGGAGCCGGTAACAATAGCAATCCGCCATTTAACAAGTGCGCCTGCTCTTAAAGGGAATGTGAGATGGTGCTCTGATTGAATAATTGCACATTACACCCAAACCACACCGATGACTAATGTAGCAACCTCAGACCTACCCATTTTAGATTTGCGTCAGGTGCAAGAGACATTTATTCCGCCGGTATAATAGCAACAGTGTCCAAGATCAGCCCACAAAATCACTTGTGTTTCGCGTTTGATACTTGCTTTTCAGATCGTTAAAATAGGGCTCATGGTGTTACTTCAAGGTAATATTATATTAATATTATTTAAACACTGAAATTGACTTGATTTGAATCCCAAGAGTCAATTAACCTTTCTAGACTTTTGTAATTGTCTTTTTAAGGAGAAAATAAGTATTGTCCAAAAAGCTACTCAAACCTTTTGAACAGGTGTGGTTGATTCACTTTATTATTTCTATCCATATGAATGCAGATAAACCATTATCCTGTAATACATGTGGTGGCATGATTCATTTTACCTCATGTAAAGGTCATGTGGATTTCTGTTTACAGAAAGATTTACTGTAAAATAATTGAATAATAACTATGTACAAATTAATTTAAATTAAAGAAATACTTGCAGTGCTTTCTCCACATCTTCCACACGATTAAAACACCAGCTATCAACAAGACCAACAAGCCCAAAGGAATCGAAAGGACTTTCAGATCTACAAACCTGTTAGTGAACACAACAGTAGAAAAAAAGGTGTTTAATAATGAAATGTACTGTAATGACTCACCTTTTTATGAGTACTCCCTTTGCAGTATTTGTTTAATCTGGGCTCGTGTTGCTGTAGCTTCTTTGAGAGGCCACGTTATGAGAACTAGGTGGTGAGCATTAGATACACAGCTGTGGACACTGTTGGTTTGAAACTGTTTACTTGTTGCAGTACCAACTCTGTGAGCCCTGGGCCCACATACTGTAAGAGGAAATATATGCTATTAACTCATGTTTTATATTAAACTAGTGGAATGTCACTAGTGTCACTTTCTTTATAACAGCTCTTTAGTTAGATCTTTAGTTAGCTTTTTTATCTGTGTTATTGGGAGGAAACACCATTATTTTCCTTATATGCAGAAGTTAAATATTTTAGTGCTGTTTAAAAATGTTTAAACTATTTGGAAACATAGAATGCTAAAAAAAGACCACCCTTATGTTTATCTGGACCTCATTCGAATTCTCTGGATTTAATCACCTTGCAACCACCACCACTTTAACCAACCTGTTTTTAGTATCACGTATGATTGTTTTGCCTGCCAGTAAGGTTGAGCTCTATGATAATTCAATTTAAGAATTGTTATGTGAAAAGTTTTTAGATTCTAGTTTAAAGAAAATGTTATTTCAATGTTTCAGTATAATTAGGTCTTATGACCTAAAAATGTCAGATGTCTTGACAAATATATGTGAAGTTACAATATTTTAGCAATGTTTCCTAGTGTCCTGGTAACTTTTTATTATACTGTATGTATGATACGTTTGTCAATATACTAAATAGGATTAAGGCAGCAAATGTATACAATATTATTGAATAGATGTAAGGTTTTGGGTAAATAAGTTGAAAAATTAATAAAAAACCTAAGTAATTAAAGGTACGGAAAATAAGAATAGACGTAAAGTGTTTTGGATTTACAAATGTGATTAAATAAGAGTTCCACACACAAACATTAGGAGTGAACCCAATGCACATTTACAGATATGTTGAGTTACAGCAATGTTGTGATGTGTTGAGTTTACTAAATATTTACATTTATCAAATCAAATTAAGTTGTAATAAAAATTAATTAAGTTAAACAAATAAATAAAGCTTATTTTAGTAAAATAAACATCTACTACTCTTACATCTTTTTCTACACAGTATGTGTAAAAGTGTTGCGGTAATGTCATGAACTGGATACATCACCTTATTTTTGACAGTGTATCAGTACACTATTTTTGTTTACTCTTATTTTTGACAGTGTATCAGTACACTATTTTTGTTTACTCTTATTTTTGACAGTGTATCAGTACACTGTTTTTGTTTACTCTTATTTCTGACAGTGTATCAGTACACTATTTTTGTTTACTCTTATTTTTGACAGTGTATCAGTACACTATTTTTTTACTCTTATTTTTGACATTGTATCAGTACACTATTTTTGTTTCATTAATCATGAAGAAGTCTAATATAATTGTTTTTACATAAAATTATACTATGAAACACAACCAAATAAGAGATAACCATTGGTGGTGTTCCTCCTCTTTTCTCTCAGATACTTGGGTTGTTTTTTCTTCATCGGGACCAGAAGAGCTGTCTGTAGGCTGAGAAGTGTTAACCACAGGTTCAGAAGTTGAAGAGGCAGATGGTTGTGGATTATCTGGTGTTATGGTTTCTGTGACTTAAAAAAGAAATTGTGGCCATTAAATGACTGGTGCAGTCTCCCATGGACATATATTTGACTGAATGTGGTAACACTTTAAGAGAGTCCAAGAAGTGTATCTGTAGATGCTCTACAGATTATATACAGAATATCAACAACATTGTTACAAACAATCTACTAACCCTAACATTTATCACTTAACAGTAATCCTAACCTTAAACGTTACCCTAAACCATTTTGTAAATTTAATTCTACCTTAACCTACACAATTAGTTGCTTATCAACAGATAAAGTGTAACCCACATTGGTTTCAGAAAACCAGGGGCCTCATGTATAAACGTTGCGTACGCACGAAAAGCTTGTGTACGCTGGTTTCCAAGCACACGGTTTGATGTATAAAAAATTTCTTGACGTGAGAATATGCGGAATATGAGCAGGCGTGAGAATGTGCAGGCCGTACGCAAAGTCTTGTCTGGCTCTGTAACGTGACACATTCTAACTGAAAAGTGCCAAAACTCACCAAACATTACAAAATAAAGTGTCCACTACAGTTACTGTAATACGTCTATGACGTTGACTATTCTAAAAACATAATTACATCCGCTAATAAAAGTTTGATCATTGATGTGGATGACTCACATCAAAATGCCAAAACCCAAACGGGAAATGCTATTACCTCAATATGCCACCACTCAATACCTTCTGTTAAAATTGAGGGTGTCAAACGAACGACAAAATCATTCAGGAAATGCATGTCCAACCTCTGTATATGGTAAACATTGCACAAGGCACATATTATTTACCACTGATGAAATATATACTCGCTGTGCGGCTACAAGATTGGCATAGGAAAATGGAATTGTCTCTGTGAGCCTGACTTTGGCACATCCATAACGCGCAGGAGGCATGACGCCTGGATCCACCTCCAGTAACAGTTGTGCAAAATTCTGTGGATTGTGTAAATAAGTAAACAAGGTGTGGAAAATTAGGTGTAGCCTATAAAATGATGCGTAAATCATGCTGCTATATTTGATGCGCAATGGCTGCTGGCACTGCTAGAAGACATTGCAAATAGAAGAATCCGGAGAGAGCGTGTATTCAGAGACTAAACTGATTTGATGGCCCGCGATGATGACTGGCTTATGAGTCGATTCAGGTTGCCAAGGGTTATCCAGTTGGAACTCTGTGCTGAGCTTGGGCCGGCTTTAGAACTTGAGACAGCAAGGAACCACGCGTTACCTGTCACTTTGCAAGTTCACACCACACTGGGCTTCCTCGCAACCGGCCCTTTTCAGAGAGAGCTAGGTTACCGGTCAGGCATTTCCCAACCATCTCTGAGCCGCGCCATGGCAGCTGTATGGAACGGTCTCATCCGTATGTCACCCAGGTACATAAAATCTCCCTTCACTGTTGGTAAGCAGGCCAACATTAAACTGCAATTCGCAGCGATGAGCCGATTTCCAAATGTAATCGGAGCCATCGACTGCACTCACATTGCTATAAGGGCACCATAATTAATTTCCTTATGTGAACAGAAAACACTTCCACTCTATTAATGTGCAAGTGATCTGTGATGTGCAAATGTGTTTGATAAATGTTGTTGCAAGCAGGGGCTGTGCAGGATGGCTGGCTTATTGGTAATAAATGTAATTTATGATCATTAGGCTATACGGTAAAATAAGGCAATGATCTTGTATTTGCATCTGAGTATGTGGTTAATGTATACCCGTAGCTCCTCACTCCGCTCACAAACCCCCAAAATGAGCAAGAGCAGCGTTACAATGATGTACATATAGGGGGCACGGTCAGTGGTGGAGCGGACCATACGGCAGCTGAAAGGCCTTTTTTTCTCAATACCCGATGACAGGCCACGTTTCCTCGCCTTCACCTCTGTTGTTGAAACCTCGATCTCAGAGTCTGTGAAAATTTTATTTTTTGCGTGTTTAGCCATTGTAATTCAGGCAAAGAAATTGCATATATAGGCTATCTGCATATTCATTTATGGGAAGAGGCAAGGCGGGGTCAGTGGCTCGTTCACGTGCGTTCAATCTCACGTTGATTTTGATTTATAAAGGAAAGGTGCGCAGGACCTAGCGTACGACCGGTTTTATACATGTGAATTTTTCTGTGCGTACATACTTTTCCAGTTTTGGCCGTACGCCATCTTCTGGTATGTGAGCTGCGCAATCTTTTATACATGAGGCCCCAGGTCCATCAAGGAGTGAAGAATAATAATAGTAAATAATATTTTATTATATTGCATTGCTCTGTACTCACCTTTACTGTTGGTAATACTCTTTGTTGTGACATGTTGATTGACAGTGATGTGAACAGGTATTATATTATGTTTCACATAACACCAATACCATCCAGCGTGCCTCATCATCAGGCCACTCATTGTTACTTTTAAAATGTTTATTTCTTCTGCACCAGCTTTGTATCTTATTGTCACCGCTGCTCCATCTAATGTCCCAGAATGTCTCACACAACCACCACCTATTCTGCACCACTTTATATCTCCAGGGATATTATAGTAACACCAGACAGTGACACTTCCTCCTTTAACTCCAGTCACATCATTTTGCTGCACATAAAGTCCTGGAGTACCTAAATAGCAGAGTGCATAGGTCAAAATCAAATTATTTGACGTCATGAAAAGAAACCAGATTAGCAATTTTGTTTGTGGCTGTACGGTATTTATAATTGGATTATCATTTTGTAAGTTATATTGCAGGTATGCAGAACAATATACATGATATTGCTGAGGACTATTCTTTCTAATTAAAATCTGTATGCAGATAACACCATTCTAAAGACATCTGGTCCTACATCAGACTCTGTGCTAACTAACCTCCAAAAGAGCTTCGATGTCATTCAACACACTTTCTGTGGACTTCAGCTGCTCCTAAATACCAGCAAAACTAAATACATGCTGTTCAACTGCACACTACCCGTACCCGCCAGCCTGACTAGCATCTCCACTCTGGATGGGTCTAAACTAGAATATGTGGACTCCTACAAATATCTATGTGTCTGTTCACTTTCATTCCAGACCCACATTAACCATCTCCAATTCAAAATTAAAACTAGGATTGGCTTCCTATTTTGCAACAAGGCCTCCTCAACTCAACTCTAGCACTTTCAGCACCACAAGTGGATCCAAAGTGCTGTACAGAAAAATATGAGAAAAAACCTTAAATAAAAAAAACATAAAAAAATACATAAACAAGAAAACTAAACACAGTACAGACACATGACATACACAGCTTACAAAACATTTTCAAATGCTAAAGAAAACAACTGTGTTTTAATCGCACTCTGAAAGACACCCAAACTAGAAGACGATTTTACAGGCAGAGGAAGGTCATTCCAGAGCCTAGGAGCTGCCACAGTGAATGCCCGATCACCTTTTACATTTTAAGTGAGATCACAGAACCATGAGTAGCAACTGATCATTTGATCGCAGAGATCTACTGGATTGACAACGACTGATTAAATCAGTAACATACTCTGGTGCTAGGCCATGCAGAGCCTTAAAAACATACAACAATGCTCTGTAATGGATTCTGTATCGTATGGGTACCCAATGTAGTTTCATTAACACTGGAGTAATGTGCTCTCTCTTCTTAGTACCAGTTAAGTCTGGCATCTGAGTTCTGAACAAGCTGCAAACGAGAGAGAGAGGCCTGACTCACACTCAGATACAACACATTACAGTAATCCAAACAGGTTGACACAAAGGCATGACCAACCTTCTCCATATCTTCAAACGAGAGGAAAGACTTCAATTTAGATATTGATCTAAGATAAAATAAACTATTCTTAACAACAGCATTAATTTGCCAGTCAAATTTAAGATCAGAGTCAAAAATGACACCAAGATTTCTCACGTTAGACAGTGTTTTCCCAGGAAACAGCCACAAGCAGTCATCGTCCACATACCCCTTATTTCCAAAGAAAATCATATCGGTCTTATCCTCATTAAATTGGAGAAAGTTTTTTGCCAGCCAGCACTTAACCTCAATCAAACATTCATGCAGTGACTAAATGACACAATTTTGCCCATGTTTCAGTGGTAAATAAATTTGAATATCATCTGCATACAGATAAAACTGAATTCTCAAATTTTTCAAAAATAAATAATAATACACTGCACAAAATGATTTTTAAGAAAGTAATAAAGCCTTATTTCTAGAAAATTCGTCCTATTTTTTGTCTAAAAAGAAAAATAATCTTGCCAAGCATTTTGTCAATTGTCTTATTTTGAGAAAATATACCTAACTTTTTCTTAATAAGATTTACCAACTAATTTCAAGCTTGATTTAACTAGTAATAAGGTGTGGATATATTTTGCAAATTATCCCAGCAAAGGAACAATCTTATCTTTCTTATTTTAAGATTGAGACCACTTGCACAATTTCTCAATTTAAGAATCTTAAGAAATGACAGCAATTTATATATTTTTATATTTTTGACTGATTTGGATAAAGGTATTACACAGTTCAGTGTTGCCGACTACCATCTAGTCAAATTAATTTCAAAATTTTCCATAACATTTCTGTAAATTTTAGCCATGACTGTTGCATTTATAAGCCACAGCTGTTGTATATTTGGTACTGACTACTGCAGACTGGGAACACTACACAAAACCTGCAGTTTTGGAGAAACTCGGACACAGTTGTCTAGCCATCACAATAATGCCCTCATCAATGTCACTCAAACCCTTGTGCTTAGCCATTTTTTCTGCTTCTAAACACATCAACTTTGCGGACAAAATGTTCACTTGCTACATAATATCCCACAATAATGAGATCATCAATGTAATTCACTGCACCTGTCATAATGTTATGGCTAAACAGTGTATTACAGTTGTGGCTAACACTAATATTAAATTAAATCTATAAAGCTGTCTGCAGATAGCAGTTCAGTTGCCTGTGCCAGGTTGGGAACCTCAATGTTTCTCACAAATCTAAATTCAGGTAAATTGTTAAGACTCTACACCACACAGAAGTAATTATTTATTTTTTGCCATTTAAAAGTAATGGCACTTATTTTTTTCTGATCTGGTCCAAATGTGCACTCACTACAAAAAATTGGGTTGTCAGAACTATCTACATTTTGACAACATTCAAATATTTGATTTTGTTTAAAACTTCTAAAAGTTAAGAAACCACAGAAAATATTTATTAAATCGACTTGGATACATTTTTTTATTTAATTTTAAATCCCATTGTTTTAAAACATAAATTTTGAGCATGTGATGGACCATTGGTCCTAATAGTTTAATAGGGGATGGAGAATAAATCAAATAATATGATTTGGATGTGATGTTCTTAGGGTAAAACTCATTTACATGGTTTAAGTTATAAATATAGTGTTCAATCCAGATTTGTTAAGCACAACAATACTCTAAATAAATATTACTGTAATACAATAATGTTATTCAAATATATTAAGTTTTGTAAAACATAATGCACATTAAATCAGTTTTGAGACAAATTCATCCATCGTGGAGAATATATTTAGTTTATTTGTTCTGTGCACCTGTTTATTAATATGACCGGCCTCTCACTCCGGTGCAGTAGGTGGTAGTATACGCACCTTTCAGTCGGTTGCGATGTGCCAGTAAAACTAAAGAAGAGAAGGCTGTGCACCAGTTTTTTCTTTTTCCAGTTTGACGGAACATTCGAGTGCTGAATGAACTCGGCAAAGTTGCAAATTCTACCTTCAGGGGTAAGTAACACTTTATATTAAAGCTTTACTAAGTAAATAAATAATTGTATTCATGTTGCGTTTTTCAATGAAAATGTTCCGTGGTTTAAGTCAGCTGTCTGTAACTTTAGCCGTTAGCTAACTTAGCTAGCTAGCCGGATAGGGAACATTAACACCTTCCATGAAAACAAAGTCAAACATTTGCTAGAAAGGGCAAACAGCTATTTATCAGTGTTTAGCCTTTAGCTAGCTACAAGCAGAATTGGGTAAGTTACTTTTTAAGTTAAGTAAATTTTATATTTGTTAAAAGTAATCTGATTACTGTCATCCGATTACTTTGATAACTGTAAAAGTAATGTTTAAGAAGTAACTTACCCAACTCGGGCTACAAGTGAGCCTAAAAGTTAAGAAACCACTGAAAATATTTATTAAATCAGCGGCGTCCAGTCGTCCCAGTTCAAAACAGTTTGGGACAGGTGTAGAATGGTAAAACAGAAAAATATAAGATGCACACAATTATTTCATACTGTACCAAAAAAGTTCAACACTAGGAAGATATTGATAGTCAATCAAAAATATATAAACATTGAATGATACAAAGTAGAAGCACATCAATATAAAGAAAGTCTCAGCCAAATGAGTGTACATTTTTCAAAATGAACAAACTTAATGATAATTAGATATCCATTTGTGTGTCCTCTTTCTTAAGTGTTCACATCTGCATTTCAGGGGGGGAGACTGAGCATATTGAAATCCAAGGTTCATCAGCAGTTGAAAGCTGAGGTTGTGCCATGCAGGATGAGCTCAGCACTTCAAAACTTTCTAAATTATCCATCCCAGGATACGTCCTATTCACAGACATTGATTTGGAGCCGGTGAGACACTTTGAGGGGCAACGACTTGGAACAGAGGGCACCATCACCCTTCTACTCTAAGGTTCAGTGTTATGGTGTGATGAAGCAAACTATAAGCCTCCAAGAACTTTAGAGGTAAGTTCAAAAGTACACTAACACTGAAATTTCAAACTTTATTATTTTAGACAGCATTAGAGTTTAAAATGTTGTACCTTTTTGGGGGGGTTCTTTAATCCAGTGGAACAAGCGATTGCAGTTTTCCCAGCACTGCCATTGCTCATCCCATCCGGCACTGCACCACCAAAGAAGCTGGGCTCAAGCAGCAAGGCCATGTTCTTATGGTTAGTATTTCATGCAGTGACATTAAAAGCTTTCCACCCTATAACAATGTTTGAATAAGCATGGCTTAAATACACACAACAACCAAGGCTCTACAATAACTTCAACCCTTAAAGCGCAACTCTCGCCAAAATGCAACCTAATGTCTTTTTTTGAATGTTCTCGAGTCAAACTTTCACTTAAAAGCATAATTAGGATGGAAACGCCACTTTTAAGATTTTTCTTATTTTTGGTTTCGGTCAAATCGCCTTTAGAATGGGAGGGATAGGGACAATGCTATGACGGCATCAAAACCGCTATTTTAAAAACACTAAGAAGGCTTGACACAACATGAAACTTTGCTAGAAGTAACACCAGGGTCTGTACACATGAACTCAAGCATTGAGAACATTGTGTACACAGAATACATTAAAAAGAAAGGTTTTGTTGACTCATCTCATTTCTGCCATTTTGCCAGTCAAAAATTGCTGATCTTTTAAAAAAGCAATTTTAAATCAAGCAAAAAATTCTTTATTGTGACATTCATTACTTATTTTTTGAAGAAGCCAAAAATGATTGTATATCCTTGATATGGGTATGAAAGGCATGATGGTTCAAACTGTGATATATGAAACATTACTACAGTACTGAATGAAACATGTTACTTGTTTTCTGATGTTTCCTAATATTCTACATTGACTATTTTGTTATCTAGCCCTCAGAAGATCCCAAAGCCTTCCCAGTGACAACATTTGAAAAAGACATGTAATATGAGGGGCCTCTTTACCTCATGGTCTTCACTTGACCTACTGTATCCTAGTCCTAAGTCTATTGCCACACTTTTGTCTGTTGCAAACCAAGGTGCTGGGAGATGAGATGTGCGATTTAACCCATTCATATAGGAAAGCCATGTCTGAATGGCAAGCATTCATCAAGTAAGTAGATAATCCCATATGGTGTTTGTTGAAACATGCAGCTCACATTTCATTACTGAGCATCATTGAAATTGATATGTCATTTGAAATGGGGAGATGGTGTGTGCATTGTTACTATTTAGACTAATTATACTAGAGGATGTGTTTTCTTTTGTTCTACATTTTTGGTGTATTGGCAGTAAGTAACAGTGTGCATTTCTTGGAAAAATAAACGTGTTACAGCCTTTAGTTTGAAATCAGAGGTGTATGTTCTGATATGCTCTGGACTAAAGACATTTCTGCTAATTTCAAGAAATCTTGGCAAGTTAAAATTGCTTACCCCATTTTTTTGCTTGATACAGGAAAATTTGACCAGATTTAACATTATTTAGATTATTTAAAGAAAGGCAATTTTTGCAGTAACTATTTTGATAACCCACAAGTAAACTTTTTGTTTTTAAACACCTTCACATTTTAAGACAGAAAAGCTAATGATAACTACTCTTGAATTAAGAGGAATCATCTTGTTTAGAAGCACTAGATTTAAGATATGTAAACAACACTCTAATTCAGAAACACTAATTGCATACAACACTCTAATTCAGAAAGAAACAAACATTGGAACAAGAATTGATAAGATAGTTTTCAGTTTATTTGACTTAATAAGAGTGCCTGGATTGAGTGTTTTAACACTTATGTCAAACGATTACTCAATTTTCTAGAGCCTAGATATTTTTTCTTATTTCAAGAAATCTTACCAAGTGTAACTGTCTTACCCAACTGGCAATGAATTTCACTTGTTTATACAGGTCCTTCTCAAGAAATTAGCATATTGTGATAAAGTTCATTATTTTCAATAATGTAATTATAAAAATTCAACTTTCATATATTTTAGATTCATTGCACACCAACTGAAATATTTCATGTCCTTTATTGTTTTATAACTGATGGTTTTGGCATACAACTCATGAAAACCCAAAATTCCTATCTCAAAGAATTAACATATTTCATCTGACCAATAAAAGAAGTGTTTGTAATACAAAAAAGAAAAAGAAAAAGTCAACTTCAAATAATTATGTTCAGTTATGCACTCAATGCTTGGTCGGGAATCCTTTTGCAGAAATTACTGCTTCAATGCGGCGTGGCATGGAGGCAATCAGCCTGTGGCACTGCTGAGGTGTGATGGAGGCCCAGGATGCTTCGATAGCAGCCTTAAGCTCATCCAGAGTGTTGGGTCTTGCGTCTCTCAACTTCCTCTTCACAATATCCCACAGATTCTCTATGGGGTTCAGGTCAGGAGAGTTGGCAGGCCAATTGAGCACAG
>JACXGM010027623.1:0-14405 GCA_016801145.1 Umbra pygmaea | reverse complement strand
CTGTTGCTGAAATGCATGTTTGTGTGCAATGTATGGGTTGCAATAAACACTCAGTGACACACTCTCTCTCTTCACTATGTATTCTGGCTCACTATCGTCCATCTACTATCCAACCTACTCAACAAACCACAAAATTGAGACTATAAACACCTGAGTTGATTGTCTACTCCTCACCCCTGATTTTAGTTGCTACACCTGCACATCCAACTTCCCTAAGTGCTAAATTATTACACTCATGTTTAATTTGGATAAAAGTGTGTACAGATAAATCTTAAGAAATTATTGAGTAACATAGTACTGTCCAGGAATAATATTTTTTCATTACGCTTTTTTCATTACACTTTTAAATAATTCAAGTTCAAAGTCTCATGAACCAAACGATTCAGAATTGTTCATAACTTCGCAGGAACAGCTGATGAGAGCCAGTAAATGTGGGAGTGAGGGAGAGAAGGGATGACATGCAGCAAATTTTTCTTTCCTTTAGTCAAAATATTGGGTCTATGGATTTTCTATTGTAACATAACCTAGAGCTTGCATTGCATATTGAATTTGAATTTGTGCACAATGTTGACGTGTGGAAACATTGGTTTTGTTCTTTACACCACAACTGTTGTGTTGCCAATGTTAAGGAATAGCTCTTTGTAGGTCTAAATCAGATGTGGGCAATTATTTTTGCTTGAGGGCCACATTGAACCTTTGAAACCAAGTGAAGGGCCGCATTTTATAGCGATGCATGAAAACTAGGAAATGTTAGTTAATTAAATTGACACCGCCCCCCACACAGTTACATGCATATCCTACTTTTGTTACACCATTTCCTTGTTTGACTGTAATGTTTTTAGTTTACCAAATATAGTCAGTGAAAAGTACCCAACTTTGTGACGCGATATCTCCGGCTGTCATTAATTCACATGGACGAACCACTCCTCATTATTTGCATGATTTTATCAGTGGAACCCCCTCTTTCCAACCATATTGGTACCATGTTGGTATTGTGCAGGATGATGTCCTACATCATTGCAGCATTGCTATTTTGTCATTTTCACGTCCTACTTCCTGTCTGTAATGTGTTTAGTAAAATAGGCAAAAGTAAAAAAAAAACATGACCGACTTCGATAGCTCCGGCTCTCATAAACTCATATGGATGAGCCAACACTCATTATTTTCGGCTGATCTTCATCTTTCCAACGTTACCAACCGTTAGTTGCTAGCATATACGGTTCGCGAGATAATCGCGATACAATCGCGGGAGACTGTGGAGGGTAAAAACGCTGCATCTGGCCCGCGGGCCATAGTTTGCCCACCTCTGGTCTAAATGATATCAGCATAGCCTATAACTGCATCATGATGGTACAGTAGGTACAGATGCTTTAGTTAATTTCGCCTGTATTTAACTGTTAGCTGTTAGTACGTATTGCTTCTATTTATTGTTTTAAAACTATCGCCAGTGCACGGATGAACCAAGCAAAATACAACTGGTACCTTACACAATCATAGCCACGTAAGTTGTGTTAACTCACCCTTGACGAAGTGATCACTGCACACACGGGCATTTTCGATTCTATTACTCCCGACCGTAGACGTAGGTTTGCAAGCCATTTCTTCCGGCTTTTTTCAGGCATTTTTTCCCCTTATGAACAACAACCTTTGGTACACAATAAAAACTCCTTGTGGTTTCTCGGTTTGATCGATTTGAGCAACCATATACAACGCAAAACATAGGCATGTTTTTGTTTGTTATAGTGCTTCCTAAATGTAGCAAATCAGTTCATGCCCTCCATCTGTATTTTGCGCCATGGCAACGCAGTGACTTGACGTCATATGCAAACAAGCTATTAGGGTCTTTTTTGTTCGCGCTGCAGTAAATTTAAAATAAACAAAATTTGGTTGGCCAATCCGAGGCCCCTGCACACGTGGGGCCCCTAGGCTGCAGCCTATGCAAGCCTGTGCATTAATCCGCGCCTGCATGTCGGGAGTACAATAATGTCTAGTGTTTGTTAGGATGTCAGCTCTTCACTCTGTCCAAGGGGTGGAGGTAGAGGGCTGTGGAAAACCCAGGCTGTGTAATGCAAAACAGTATTTGAATGGACCAACAGACGCCATTCATTCCCATGGAGAGTGAGTGAAGACAATTAGAAGCACATTTTCGGTGATAGCCGAATGTACTGTGCAGCCTCAAGCTGAGGGAGATGACGTAGATGTGACGTGAGCAACGTCTCTGGAAGTTGTATATCTTAACCGTGCCAAGAGAATCTGAATAATTCCAAATCTTGCCTCTTGCAGAAGTAGGTGACCGTGAGTAGGAGTTTTCCATGAGTGTAGGAGCAGGAGCAACTTTTGGTAAATATTCAGATGAATTATTTTGGCATTTTGACTGTATGCCCCCACGTCCCCCGATTGCCTGTGAGCTTCTCCTGGACTAAACTGTAATTTCTCTACTGTGCGACAGTATGTTGCATGGTTATGACACAATAGTTTGCATATTTTCACAAAAATGGCTGCTACGGGGACTATAACGTGAGATACAAGGTAATGGGGCTTTTATACATTGTCCTGTTTCTTTAGAAATAAACAATGGAAAAATAGAGTCTTTAAATGCTACAAATGCAAATTTATTCGCTGTCAAAGTGACCCCTAAAATGAATGGAATGCTAATGTAAGGTGAAAGCCAGGTAGCATCAGAATCCATCAAGGGCTGCTTCAAATTCCTGGTCTAAGCCTAGCCCCTTGGTGTAATGTGAGAGGTAGCTAAAACAATTAGGCTTACGAGCCAGGTAGTGTATTGACAGGACAGCTACTAACCGCAGGCATGGTGGCCTAGTGGTTAGCACTGTGTCCTCCCAGCAAAAAGGTTCTGGGTTTGAATCCCCGGTCATCCCAGGCATTTCTGTGTGGAATTTGCATGTTCTTCCCATATCTGTGTGGGTTTCCTCCGGGTGCTCCGGTTTCCCCCACCATCAGGTTAGGTTTGGAACTACAGATGAGAATTAGCATCTGTGATATAATCTGACTCATTTACAGTCTGTACAGAAGTGTAAGATTGTTGATTAATGTGCACTGTCCCAAGTAAATAAATAAATAAACAAACAAACAAACTAGCTATCACATTGTAATGAAAAAAACACTATTACAAACTGATTAGATTCCTTAACCTGTGGCTGGTTAGCAAGTCTACATCAGCGACAATATTTTTGTGGTAAGTGAATGTTAAAATAATTTTTATTTTTGGAATTATAATAACATATATATATTTGGAATTTGGTGTTGAGATTTGAAGCAAGAGGAATTGTCCGCCATGTTTTTTATTTTGGTCAACTCCTCAGGTTAGGCGTAGTGATATGTCAGTGATTTGGCAGCGTTCTTCTTAAAGATATCAGGGAATTGGCATAGACTTGGAACCCAATTTTAGCCAATCAAATTGCAGATATTACTGAACCGGTTTTATAATAGGTGTTGTGAAAAACTGTATATGACAGCAGATGTCTGACATAATATTCAACACTGTAAAAAAACATCTAAATTCTAAAACAAATAGAAGGTAGCAACAGAATCCACCCAGTGCTGTTTCAACTTCCGGGTCCAAGCCTACCCCCTTGCTACCCCCCTGAATTGTTCATATCGTTCTATTTGGCGCAGGTGCATTACTGCTACGATCCAGTATACTACTTGGTACTAGCACCTGAATCTTTCTTATCATTCTTTTTGGTGCAAGCATATTACTCTTTTTCAGTAAGGTTTCGTTCTTGGATTTGGGCATACTTGCTCATCACTGTAGATAGACTGAAGACTCACAAAATTGTACGACTTATATTCTGACCAAATGTTACTAACTTCACAAATGCACCTTTATCATAGCTTACATATGGATTGTTGATCATATTATAGGATTATGTACAAAATAAACATTTTAAGCTTTAAGTTATTTGTTATTCTTACAAAGTCATATGACGCTGGATATTTAAAGCACAACTCCGGCGCAAAATTAACCTAGGGGTTAATAACACATTGGTACTGAGTCGAGTCAGTCGACCGTTCTCTGGGATATGTTTTCATGCTAATCAGTTAAACCACAAACTCTGTGCTACGTGAGCTGAATTGTAAGCAAATTGTGTTTTATTTTAGTTTGCATCGCCAGCTGTAAGTCTTGCTCATTGATCTGCATAAATGACCGCTAAACCTCTTGACATGGAAGATTCCAAGTCACAGTTCAGCTCACTTAGCACAGCATTTGTGGTTCGACTTGTCAAGTCTGTTTTCTAAACATGGCGCCTGGCTGTATACAGGAACGGTTATGTTTTTTAAACTATATTTGTAATAAACTGTCTGTACACTTACAAAGTTCTCAATGCTTCGGTTTGCATGTAGGGACCCTCATTATGCTACCGTGGAAGTGTGGTGCTATTTTGAGCCTTGTTAGTGGTATATAATAGAGATTTATTTTTACTTCATCCATGCCCACACAACTAGTGTTATAAGGTAATTATCAGTTCGCACTAAAAGGTTCATTTTGCGCCCGAGTTGTCCTTTAAATGAATGGGTTTACTAAACACGTATCAATATTGCTGCATGACCACTGAATATCTTCATTATAATTAATTGATTATTTAGTATACAGTAGGCTGTTACATTTTGCCTATGCGCACTGCCTCAAATGAACAAACATTTGAATAATACAGTCGTATGCAAAAGTTTAGTCACCCCTGACAATTTCAATGATTTTCATAAGAATACAATACAATTTATCCATTGACAATTGGAGGATAAACCATAAAATCATAACTGTCGATGACAGACTTAAAACCAGCTACGACATCACTAAGCGATTGTATATGCTCATAAAGATGCCAAAAGTTAATGGGTCACCAACCTTGTTTTGAGATAAATGTATTTTATTCACGATGTCTTGGATAAGTACTTCATTACCCACAATCCTGAACAATCCCACAATCCCACAGTGATGCCTCTGACTGGTGGTACTCATGCAATGGTGTATTTAAACCCTAAACCCTGCCCCGGGGAAGAGCTGTAGGCTACTGTAATGTTACTATCTACTGTATGATCTTTAATAAAATAAAAACTGTGTTGCGTTTCTGCACGGAAGACTTATCAGTGCAATCAGGATCTCTTGGCTGCCATGATGGCTTTTTTCAAGGACGAGAACAAGTCCAAAGGGGTGAAAACCACTTTAAATCGGGTCACGTTATTGAATGTAGTGTGTCTGAGGGTCAGTTTGTGTATTTTGTAAGGGCCAGCATGAGGGACAAGACCTACAAAGTTGTGGTGAGTTTTGCAGGGAGGTTGGTAACGTTAGTTAACATTACCCGTTCACTTTAGCTAGGCTACTGTAGCCTTCATACTGTATGAGTCATATCAATCATTTTATCATGCCACTGTCAAAACGAAGCACTGCACCATGTTGCTAACGTTAACCTTTAAAATACACAATGATAAATATAAAATTCAATACACAATACCTATCGAAAACACTATTATTTACACAATTAATACTGAAAGAACTGCTATTAACTGTACATTCACTATGTTTGGAGGAAAAAGTATGCAAGGCTGTCGTCGGATTGGAAGTTGTTTGAGAGGCTCTTTCATGTTTGTGTCTTCGACTATATTATTCAGTAGTGCGCGGCGGTTTGGATCAGTAGTTCCTTCGCTTGGAAATGAAAATAGGTAAACAGACTTGTACCTTTGACTTATTTGTATTTTCAGTTTGTTTTTTAACTTGAAATGATATGTTGTATGCTTATGAGTCACGTCGTCGCTGGTTAGCCTAAGTCATGGTCTTAAACTCTTTATATACAGATTTTTCCAGACATCAATTGGAGAAATTAATGGGAAGCTTACTTTCAGAATTTAAGCTCTCTTGGAGGGGGGGGGTCATTTCAATCTGCGCATGCGCTAATGAACTATAAGAATCTAAATGATTTGTTCATTTCAATGAGTAAAAAGAATCGAACTTCCCATCACTACAACCAGGGCTGGCCCAAGGCATAAGCGAACTAAAGTGGCTGCTTGGGGCCCCCTGGCCACTAGGGGGCCCCCAATCTAGTGCACAGGTGATGCAGCGTTGTGGGCGGGCCCCAAATCATGATTCAGCAAATTCTGCTTAAGGCCCCCAAAAGGCTTGGGCCGGAACTGACTACAACATCTGTGAATCAAGCAATGGCACCCCGCCCCTCGTTCTAGAGCCCTTATTGTAGATATTTTTATGTGGATATGACAATCACTCAAATTATTTTGAAAGTAGTTTTATTTGATGTGTACAAGTCTATTGTTACAATAAACTTTTATTTACTGTACAAAAATATTTTATTTCTCAAGCAGCTTGTCTTTCAAAAGACATGGTAGGAGAAATTCAAGTATGTTTACAATGTTACACATTTGAATTTGAGGTAGGCCTGTCATTAGGTTAATACATTCAGGGGTCTTCAGGTAAATGTTTGGATAAAAATGCATCCAAAATAAGAGCTAATCTGAACATATACTGTATCAGGTTTTGATTATCTTTTTGTGTATAATCGATGTCTCATAGAGCTATTTTGTGTTTGTGAATTGTGTAAAGGCTTGTGCAATACATGCAAGTAAACATTTTATAAAAATACTGTGGGGGTCTGCAACAGGTGACACCGGGCCAAAGCCAGGCAGCATCTTTTTTAAATTTCAACAAAGAATTTGTGAAACCTGTTCTAAAGTATTACCACAAATTTAAATAGATTGTGTCGCAATGTTACCAAGGTATGAAATTATTTCAAGTTTTGCTTTTGGGCTTACAAATTATCTTTCAACCTCCTGGCTGCCCAGTTTGACAAAGCTGGGCCTGTGGCTTAAATCCTGTTGCCTACTGTTGACTACAAGTCAGTACTACCTATCAAGAGCATAAAGCTACAAGCTGTAACATTTGTTACATTTTATCAACTCCCAAGTTGAATTCCCTGGTTAAAATGTTTACTGATGTTCAATTCAAAGCTTTGAAGACTATTAAGAAAATGTGGAATTTGAAAAGCAGTTATGTCAATAACGATCATGCAAGCACCTATCTCTTCCTTTGGCAAAGAATTACTATTTCAAGAGACAAGTCTACCAGAACTCTACTCAACCGACAGCACCCACTGCAGGCCCTAGGCTAGGGTTTCAAAACCATGTGACTGGCTGCTTGGAGGAGGAGTTTTTTTTAGCAGCGGGACACTAGCGGTTACTATTTCTGATACGTAAATAGTCCACTGTCAGTTGCAACAAAGTTAAGTTCGAGTTGCAAGTTTACCAAAACACAGTGGGTAAGACACGTGGATTGAATAGAAAGTGCATTTGTGTTTGTTTTTTGTTCTAAGATATTGCAAACATATATACAAAAGTTATACATTTTATCTTGTTTTTTTTGTAGGGTTCTCTACATGTAAACATTAGCGTGTGACTCGGTTTGCATCCTTGTTGCACCCTTGTCTTGAACGTAGTATGTATCCATGTCAGAAGGCTGAGTGTTTGTCACCATCTCTGACCTGTAAGGATAGAGAAGTTGTAGTTTACATTTAAATTTAACAGTTGAAGTACTCATCGTGGCTGTTATTGAATTGCTCCAATGTTAACTACCCGCCCATTGTCTAAATATAGCAGAACTCCTTTTAATTTCGTATACATTACATGCAGCCTTCTATGATAGCTCATGAACTGTGGAGTCTGTAACCATATCTGATATATCGGTCCTGCCATGCAGTGGTGAAACCTTGATTTATCATTTTGAAGAGGATAGCTGATTTATTACAAAGAGGACTCACCATTTTCCTCTGGTTGCTTAGACAGAAAGTACATATGGGCCTGAGTCCTGAGGGGCTGCTGTTGGTGCTCTGCAGGATGCTGTGGTACCTGAGGCAAGGCTGTCCATCCAAACACTCCTCCCCCAACAGCAGCACGTTGGCTAGGTGTGAGATGTAGCTAGACGCCAGCCGCAGCGTCTCAATCTTGGACAGTTTCCTGTTTGCCGGCTCGGTGGGAATGAGTGTGCGTAGTGTTGTGAACGCCGTGTTGACGCTGTGGGTCCTGTCCCGCTCCCGTGCGTTGGCGGCCTGCCTCTGTTTACTGACGCGCGGCAGACGCCTAGTTCCCCCACCATCGTCGGCACCCTCTTGGCCCCCTCTCTGGGGACTGTGCCCACCGCCCGTCGACTTGCTGTCGGAGCTCTCATCGCTGCCACTATCTAGCTCGTCCAGGTCCGAGTGGAAGCCGTCCTGCGCTGTGGGTTGTTTGCTCCCTGTGGACTTCATGATGTCCCTGGCTGGGTGTCTGAGGCAGGGGACTGGTTCTGCTCCATGGCACGGCCGCGTGCTGCCCATCACTTTAAAAATGCAGAGTGAAAATAGCACCTGGGACCAGCTGCCACCGTGTGATCCGGTGACCGGGGGTGCAGGGGTCCAGCGCTATAGGCCCACGTCGTCCCCTTGGCAGATCAACATGCCATCTCTTGAATGACGGATCCTTTCTGGGCCTGATTGCCATGCGCGTGGCCTCTGGAAATGGCCAGACAGGTGGAGCCTCGAGAAGAGCGGCCACCTGTTGTGGTCTACAGAGTGACTCAAGGTTTATATATATATATATATATACACACAAGCCCTCCCAACCACTGCAGTAAGAACAGAGAGAATCGTCAATCCCCTGCCCCTTGACCCTTCCACATTAATGCAAGCTCTACATTATAAGCTATGAGCTCCACCCTTACACCCCTGAGACCCATCCAGACTCTCCAGATCTACAGAGTGTGAAACAGGTTGATGGTGCTGATACACTAACAGTCTGGGTAAACACATGATATGATGGCAAAATTTACCAAATTTTTCTTCTAAGTTTTAGTTTTTATAATCCTTTTCTTTTTTTGAAGAATTCACACTTTAGCACACAACTGAGCATAGTTGTAAAAATTACAAAGTAAAGGTACATTTCTGGGTTTGGGGGAAGTTTTTGTGAAGTTCCTAGTTAAGACCAAAATGACCAGGTAAAGGAAGTTCATAACTAACCTGTGATTTATTAAATGTACAGAAAAGTAAGTTTCTGTAACTTCTGAAAACGGATGAACCCAGCCGAGTACTTTTGCTTTGTACTTTTTCCAATTCTGCACCTAACCTGCACAATATGCAAAAGTAATAAAATGATAATGCAAATCTGCAAATAGTGAAAATATATTGAAGTTTGCTGTATGTTATCTGCCAGTCTACAGAAATAAATATTTTTTCCAGATAGATATTTAAAACATGTTGTTGCATAGTTCCATATTAGGATGTGTGCTCCTAGAAATCCTGTGGTCTGGAGTGTTTCAGGGAACGTCTTGTTAGCGTAGATGGAGCCATACCAGCTTCCATGACCTTTACCCAGGACAGTGAGTGGATATAGTTTATGTTTACATGCAGGGATGGGCAGTATTTATGATACATGTATTTAAAATATGCATTTCAAATACAATATAGTATTTTATCATTTGTATTTGAATAGCTTGATGAAAATGGCTTCATATTTTGTAGTTTAAAAATACTGTAAAATACTTTGTGAGAAGTCTACATGATGACATCATCAAAATGCTGCACTGGTTGTGCCAAGGTGGTAAGCCAGCCCCGGAAATTGAAGCTCCTATGGGGATATTCTGAGGCTAACAAGCCACCACCTTCCGTTGACATTCCATAGACTACCATTTTTTTTGGCGTCAATATGACAGCTAATCACTTTACATCCTAATCGTTTAAAGACTCTGTTTGTCCATTGTTTGTTTCTAAAGAAACACAACAATGTATAAAAGGCTCCATTACATTGTATCTACCGTTATGGCCCCGTAGCAACCGTTTTTGTAAAAATAGGTTAACGATTGTGCCATAACCACACGACTTTCTTTCGCACAGTATAGAAATTACCGTATAGTCCATGAGATGCTTGCAGGAAATCGTGGGGACGTGGAAACATACAGTCAAGGGAAAATCCCATAGAGAGTCCATTAAATGCATCGAAACAAAATATTTTGTAAGGGCATGCTACCCCACAAGAGTTTTTTAATGGCTCCAAAATGTTTGCTCTCCCTCAGCCTCTCCTTTTTAATGTCCCTTCAAAATAAGTCCAAACATTAGGATAAACTAAACATTGAGTAAAACCCTAAAGCCTACTTAAGTTTTGCTAAGTCATTCTGTTAGTTAATTTCTATGGTGGGAAGGATAATGATGGAAAAAATGATGTTTGGTGTGTAAATCTCTTAAACTGCAAATCTCATTAAAATCATTTAGTTTATGCATGAGCATGTTAGGCCTATGTCATCAAAAACAGCCCAATATTTACTGAAAGCTTAAACAACTTCAATTTTTTTTTCTAGCTGATCACTAAACTTAATCAGACGAGCTTCCTCAGCCTGCAGATCAGGGGCGTCACCAGACTCACAGGGTTCAGAAAGATGTGGGCTAATACATTATATGTTCTAACAGTGCAAAACCGAGGTTGAACCCCGAGATCAGGTCTTGTTTTCACAGACTCAGCTACAACGTAACACTGCTTATGGTTATAGGAACATTAATAATTTTTATGTCTCAAAGTTATTTATTTCACATAATGCCCACAACATTTAAACAAATTTATCCCCCAATACTTTCCTTGGCTGGCACTGATAATGCACAACTAAAATAGTCCTTTGATTAATAACACCTTTTGTAGAGAATCCCAAAAATTATATTGAGGTAAATTGAACAATTTTTTTACATTTTGAATTAGCGATAGACCGATGTTATCAGCCGGCCGATATATCGGGCCGATATTTGTGTTTTACATGTATCGGCTTCGGCAGATACGCGGCTGCTATGTTCGCCGATTTACCTGGCATTATTTACAGACAGGCGTCCACACAGGCAGCTCTGTGTTGCTGGAGGCGCTGCAGTTCATGTGCAGAACATGCACTGCCCCTTGTTCTGTCTCACCTTTTTTTACTATTTTTTAAATATTGTTTTTTTAAGTTCAATAAATGTTCCATTTTTAAATTAAGAGTTGTTACAATATCATTGTGCCTATTTTGTGAAGGAAATTGAGGGAGCAAAAGCAGTATCGGCTCCAAATATCGGCTCAAGAAAATCGGCAGCCCGTATCGGTCATCGGCTAAGGTTGATGAAAAAAATCGGTATCGGCACAAAAAATCCATATCGGTCGATCCCTATTTTGAATGCATTGTAGATATATTCAGAGGTGGACATTTACTTGAGTAAAAGTACTTTTAGTAACTCATGAGTTCACAAGTTTTGGGAAGTTCCTACTTAAGACCAAAATGATCAGGTAAAGTCTACTTTCAAAAAGAACTGTTGGCTCGCCTTGCAAATGTTGATTCCGTCGCTGTGTTTGTCAGCTTGCAGAACACTTGGGGCTGACAAAGAAACATCCCAGGCTAGAGCCACGAAAGCCCGGGTCTGGTGACGCCCCTGCTGCAGATTCTTTCATTCTTGCCTGTTTTAAGAAGTTAGTTATTAAACTCAAATTTACAACTCCAAACTTAATGAATTCTCAATCCATTCAAACATTATATCTGTCTGTTTGAATGGTAAAATCCTAGTGATGGGCATTCAAGGCTTCATTGTTCTTCAAGCAGCAGGATCAGGCTGTCAACACAAACTCAGAATTTACTTAGCAAAATAAAATTTGTCACTGATATTTGACACATTTCAATGCATTTAAACAATTTAATGATTAAAGACTTAATTTCCTTTCTTCGAGCAAGAATATATTTTGCTGGCAGCAGTTAGATTTTTTATTTCCAAATAAAAGTCATTTTTGAAATGCATTGCAATGTATCAAATATCAATGATGGCTTATAAATGATTAATAAATGTGTCCTGTGAGCTGTGCGTCAGGTGCAAACAACTGTCGAGTGGGAAGAGTGAACTTATGGCAAGTTATATTTTTGCCGGTTATTCCAATAAACATGCGTTGAAAACGTGCATAATGTCACAGAAAACGTCCAATGTGCTTTCAGAGGCAGTGTGAACGCATATTATGGTCGTTTTCACTTTTTACATGCATAAGGTGTGCAAGGATTCAATTAACATGCACTCAGAATGTGTGTATTTGAGGGCCTGATCACTTATCCAAACCAGGTATTTCACTAATTAAATTGCAAAAATTGTTCAGACATTTTGTAAATGTTATTTTCACTTTGATGTTGAGGGTAATAATATCTAAATACAGCTGGCAATGTTAGTTTCATGGGTGTAATGTGACAAAAGGTAAGGATTTTGACAGGGTATGATGATTTTCTATAGGCACTGTACATTCAGAGTAGGACAGAGGACTAAGGGAGCAGAGGATCACATACACTGAACGGGGTGATGAAATTGGGAAAAGCTGTGAGCAATTGGAAACCGTTTGACAGTCCAAATCTGGTTATGGGTATATACACTCACCGGCCACATAATTAGGTACACCTTGCTAGTTCTGGGCTGGATCCACTTTTGCCTTCAGAATTGACTTAACTCTTCATGGCATAGATCCAACAAGGTGCTGGAAACATTCCTCAGAGATTTTGGTCATATTGACATTATTGCATCACATAATTGGGGCAGAACTGTTTGGCCTAAAATCCATGATGGGAATCTCCCATTCTACTACATCACAAATGAGCTTGATTGGATTGAGAGCTGGTGACTGTGCCATTTCAAGATGATATGAGCTTTGTGAAATGGCATGTTTTCCTGCTGGAAGTAGCCTAATCCATCTTGCATGATAGACAAGATCAAATGTTTCATGTTTTCAAAGACATCAATTGGTATTCAAACAAATATCTGAAAGATGATGTGAGGTGTTGTTTTAACAATCTGTTAAACATTGTCCATTATCATGGTAGATTGTTACAAATTCATTCTTTATAGAATTACTGCACCATTGTGTTTCACATTAATTTAGGTCATAATTATGTTGAACTCACCTGCTCTCCATAATTTAAATTGAATGTGTTTTCTTTCTGTAAATGAAGAGATTAATTATTTCAGCATCAATGTGTATTTGTTTGAGTGTCTGCCACCAGATGGCGCAAATGCACAAAACAGTACCTCATTAGGCTTGTGAATGTATTAATAGCCTATGGCTCCCAAGAAGTTGCCTTAACCCGTCCTGAAAGAGAGCACAGAATCTTAAACCCTCCTTCTCTACATTTGTGTAAATATGAGCCTATAGAAAAGAGCAAAATGGCAGGCAGACAGTCAGACAGGTAGGCAGGCAGAGAATAAGGCAGACAGACAAATATAAATGCAGGCAAAACAGACAGGAAAGGCTAAGAGACTAGACAGCCAAACAGACAGGCAAACGAGGGAGAAAGACAAGCAAGACAAACAGATTACTGATACGTCAGGGGCAAGGTAGGCAGATGAGGAGTTGTTACGAAACTGAAAACCTCAGAAAAACAACAGTCATTGTATTCTAATTGTTTTTATGTTGACAGAAAGGTAAACTATTTTAATGGCATCCTAATGACTGAATAAGTACGAAGTAGGAACTGACTTAAAGTGGAACTGACACCATTTTTACTATTTTGCAGATTAGAAACCCCACATTTCTTTGGAGGTGTATTTCAACATATTCTGATATCATTTCATGTTGTTAAAATGCTGTCAGTTCCACTTTAAGTTAATATGCAAAACATAATTGAAAATCAATTGTTTGATGTTGTTCTAAAAATGTAAGCAATATTCTAATTCCTGTTTTCATAATGTGCAACTCTGCTTCATGTTGATGACTACAGAGAAAGAGTTACTAATGACTGATGACTACAGAGAAAGAGTTACTAATGACTCATGACTACAGAGAAAGAGTTACTAATGACTGATGACTACAGAGAAAGAGTTACTAATGACTCATGACTACAGAGAAAGAGTTACTAATGACTGATGACTACAGGGAAAGAGTTACTAATGACTCATGACTACAGAGAAAGAGTTACTAATGACTCATGACTACAGAGAAAGAGTTACTAATGACTGATGACTACAGAGAAAGAGTTACTAATGACTCATGACTACAGAGAAAGAGTTACTAATGACTCATTACTACAGAGAAAGAGTTACTAATGACTGATGACTACAGAGAAAGAGTTACTAATGACTCATGACTACAGAGAAAGAGTTACTAATGACTGATGACTACAGGGAAAGAGTTACTAATGACTCATGACTACAGAGAAAGAGTTACTAATGACTGATGACTAGGGGTGCAACGGATCGTCATTGATCCGTGATCCGTTCGGATCAATATCTTCGGTTCGGCACACACGTGATCCGCGGATTGATTACTGAGGAAAAAAAGTTGTGCGCATGTTCAGTCCGCTCACAGCATGGTCATGGCGAGCGGAGGAACGGAGGAGCTTGAACGCCCGCATCATTTAAATCCCCTGAATGGGA
>JACXGM010027622.1:0-14406 GCA_016801145.1 Umbra pygmaea | reverse complement strand
TGTTTTATTATTATTATTATTATTATTATTATTATTACTATTGTCATTACTATTTTAAAATTCTTATATTGTTGTAATTCTTGTTTTTAAGCCCACTGCATAGAATCGCCGAGCCATGTCAAAAAGAATTTCTCTGCATAGGATGATGTATGTTATTCAATGCATATGATAAATAAACAACTTTGACTTTGACTTTGACACCATCTGAAAAAAATATGTTTATCTTGGTCTCATCAGACCACAGGACATGGTTCCAGTAATCCATGTCCTTCCTTAGTCAGCTTGTCTTCAGCAAACTGTTTGCTGCCTTTCTTGTGCATCATCTTTAGAAGAGACTTCCTTCTGGGACGACAGCCATGAAGACCAATTTGATGTAGTGTGCAGCGTATGGTCTGAGCACTGACAGGCTGACCCCCCACCCCTTCAACCTCTGCAACAATGCTGGAAGCACTCATACATCTATTTCCCAAAGACAACCTCTGGATATGACGCTGAGCATGTGCACTCACTGTCTTTGGTCGACCATGGTGAGGCCTGTTCTGAGTGGAACCTGTCATGTTAAACCGCTGTATGGTCTTGGCCACCGTGCTGCAGCTCAGTTTCAGGGTCTTGGCAATCTTCTTATAGCCTAGGCCATCTTTATGTAGAGCAACAATTCTTTTTTTCAGATCATCAGAGAGTTCTTTGCCATGAGGTGCCATGTTAAACTTCCAGTGACCAGTATGAGGGAGTGTGAGAGCGATAACCCCAAACTTAACACACCTGCCCCCATTCACACCTGAGACCTTGTAACACTAACGAGTCACATGACACCGGGTAGGGAAAATGGTTAATTGGACCCAATTTGGACATTCTCACTTTGGGGTTTACTCACTTTTGTTGCCAGCGGTTTGTGTTGAGTTATATTGAGGGACAGCAAATTTACACTGTTATACAAGCTGTACACTCACTACTTTACAATGCAGCAAAGTGTCATTTCTTTAGTGTTGTCACATGAAAAGTTATAATCAAATATTTACACAAACGTGAGGGGTGTACTCTCTTTTGTGAGATGCTGTATCTAAATTGTCCCCCACATCAAATTAAGGTAAGACCATTCAACCACAGACACCTAACAATCATAGTGAATTCATTGTGTCATTTTCTGTGGTCATGTGAGCAATGACATTCAGATGTCAAAGGATGCTTCCAGGCATTGGAGCCATGATATATTAGCCTCACAGTGCCACCTGAAACCGCTAGCATTGAAACACTACATGGATATCAGTCTGGGGTATCAGTATAGCTTTTCCCTGGTCCAATCAGGGCCATTTGATGAACTATGGGTTTGTTTTTACGTAATGACGTGTACAAAAAGACATTTGAAAGACAACAATGACTTGTTAAAAGTCGATTCAATCACATTCAAATTCAATTTGCTCAAAGATTTTCTAAAATATTTTAAACTGAGAACTGCCTGGATAGATTTGGTATGTGATGGTGAACTCTGTGCTAATGGCCATTCAAGGCTCTATTTGGTGTAGTGGGCTAAGTTGCTGCCTTGCAGGACAGCTATGTTGTGTTGTTCAGAAGTTCTCCTTGTGTGCTGATCGGGGGCCGGCGAGTTCTAATGCGGAAGTATATTTGGTGAAGGTAATCCTTCCACATGTACTGACTAAAGGCTTCCATGGTGAATTTGCAGTGTGATAAGAATTAGACGGCTCGTTAACATGGTGTTCACCATCCCGCATGAGAAAGGAGTTGTGGAGTTGGTGACAAGGCAGGGTCAGGGGGAACTGGACATGACCAATTGAGTGGGGAGAAAAATAGGATGGAAAGGTTTAAAAAGCTTGCCATTCAGAGTGTCCCGACGTGTATACAGAAAAAAAGATTCTACCTTAGTTTCCCAATACTTGCCACCACACAGAAGTTAATCAGAAATGAATCACCACTGTTTCCAGATCAGTTAGTCTACTCACTACGCCAACAAAACTATTATACAATCAAGGCAACAATCATGAAACAGTGTTGCTGGACATGGGATGATTACAGACTTTTAACGTACTTGATAGCTTTATGGGTGGGCAAATAAAATGATTGATCTCTGATCCCTTTTAATATGATGTTTACAATGCAGAGGGTGAGAAAAACCATGGACTAGTGACACTGGTCTGGGCAAAACAGGTAACGGAACAAACTGAGCTAAATCTGAGAGGGGTCGGATCTTGTTCCGACAAGATCCATCTCAAATGAAGAGCTGGATGTGGCTAACGCTAAGCGCTGTCTGCAGACTGGAGAATATATTCCCTTCACAAAACTGAATAGAGAACTGGATTTACAATGAAAAAGACGGCACAGACATGAAAAGACAAGGACACAGAGATAGACAGACAGGCAGACAGACAAGCAGACATACAGGCAGGCAGACAGGCAGACAGACAGACATACAGGCAGACAGACAGACAGACAGACAGACAAAGACGGACAGACACACGCACACACAGAAAGAGACAGACAGAGACACACACACACACACAGAGACAGACAGACAGACAGACAGACAGACAGACAGACAGACAGACAGACAGACAGACAGACAGACAGACAGACAGACAGACAGACAGACAGACAGAAGGAGACAGACAGGCAGTAAGACAGACAGGCAGACAGACGCATGACTAAGACACAGGGATGTAGCAAGAAATGGAGTGCCAGCTACTGCTGCTGCTGTATGATGAGTCCTTGTCAAGTATTGTTCGTCTCTATATACACCAGGCACTGCACAAAGCATATTGGGAAAGTTGTCAAGCTATTCATAAATGAGCACATTTTCATTGTAACTCCAGAGTATTGTATTCTTCCAAGTATTGTGTACTTAAAAAGAAAAGTATTTCCATGCAGATCAACTGCCTCCCTACTAACCTCTCTCTCACTCTCTCTCTCTCTCTCTCTCTCTCTCTCTCTCTCTCTCTCTCTCTCTCTCTGTGTCTCTCTGTCTCTCTCTCTGTCTCTCTCTCTGTCTGTCTCTCTCTCTCTCTCTCTCTTTCTCCTTCCGTCACCCGTCACCACCACCCACACACACACATACACACACACACACACTTCTTTCTGATTCTGCTAAGTATGCATTTTTCATTCCAGTGAGCAAGCTGCATTTGAAATCAAAGGGAACGTAGGGCGGCTGTCTGGCTCCATAGAAAGTGAGGAGGTAATGAAAAAGCAAGGGTGACTCAGAGGATGGTTTAATAATCTCTGCTGCCCAAAATAACTCAGGGATGGGGCTAGAGGGAGCAAGGCAGGGGTATAAAGCTGGACACGGGGTTCCAGGATAAGGCTGGGTATAGGGCTAAGAATAGGGCTGGGTATAGGACTGGGTATAAGGCTGGGTATAGGACTAGATATAAGGCTGGGTATAGAACTGTGTATAAGGCTGGTTATAGGACTGGGTATAAGACTGGATATAGGACTGGGTATAAGACTGGATATAGGACTGGTATAAGACTGGATATAGGACTGGGTATAAGACTGGATATAGGACTGGGTATAAGACTGGATATAGGACTGGTATAAGACTGGATATAGGACTGGGTATAAGACTGGATATAGGACTGGGTATAAGACTGGATATAGGACTGGGTATAAGACTGGATATAGGACTGGTATAAGACTGGATATAGGACTGGGTATAAGACTGGATATAGGACTGGTATAAGACTGGATATAGGACTGGTATAAGACTGGATATAGGACTGGTATAAGACTGGATATAGGACTGGGTATAAGACTGGATATAGGACTGGGTATTTGACTGGATATAGGACTGGTATTAGACTGGATATAGGACTGGGTATAAGACTGGATATAGGACTGGTATTAGACTGGATATAGGACTGGGTATAAGACTGGATATAGGACTGGTATAAGACTGGATATAGGACTGGTATAAGACTAGATATAGGACTGGTATAAGACTGGATATAGGACTGGTATAAGACTGGATATAGGATTCGGTATAAGACTGGATATAGGATTCGGTATAAGACTGGATATAGGACTGGATGTAGGGCTGGGTATAAAACTGGGTATAGGGTTGGGTATAGGGCTAGGTAAAAGACTGGATATAGGGCTGGGTATAAAGCTAGGAAAAAGTATGTGCTAAAAGTCCTATTAAAACTGTAGTGCTGCGGGCCTGTTGTTGTCAACTTGACAGCCGTACAAGGCCAATAGACAAGCACTGCCTACATCCAACTGATGCCCTGATGGGTGATGAGGGCAACAGCTCACTTTACAGGTGACTGGTACACCATTATTCATCAATTAATCATCACTGACAAACCATGATGATGATGATGATGACTGTGCAAAACAAGCAGCAGGTTCAAGGAAGGACTGCCAACTTCCCCATACAGCCTTTAGCTATACTCTCTCACAGCATTTCAATAAAGGCACTACAGCAGGGATCCCAACCTAGTGGGCTGGCCCTGAAAATGGGGCAACTGAGCTTCTTGAGAGGACCTTGGACCTTACCTGGTTTGAAAAATAAAAATATATAGAGAAATACAGTAGATATATACAGTAGCTATACAATATATGAATACATAGATATATACAGCAGAAATACAGTATATGATACAGAGCACTGAATTGTGTTTACAAAAATTGGATGTCAATTATTTATTGTTATATTGCTGGTGTTGCTTAATGTTTATATCATCTGATTTGGTATGTGACTTGAATATGCTCTGATGAAGGCTCTGTTGAAAGCTCTGATGAAGGCTCTGATGAAGGAATTCTTATGAAGGAAATCAAAGTATTTCTCATGTGGGGCAAATAAACTGAATTAAATTAAATGGACCTTTAAATTGTTGTCTTATGTATAGGTTATGCTACCTGTTTCTCATGTATGAGATGTTATATGGTATACAGTACACACAGACACACACATATATCACACACGTACATTTTACACAGCACACACTTTTTAGCAACACATAGTAAATGCACAGCATGAAAGTTTCTAAATAAATGATGATTCTTTATTTACCAGGCCCTCTACTGCACTTTGGAGAGCACATTCCAGTCCTAAAAAGCAATGAATACAAATTCACAACTGGAGTTACCCAAATTCCAGTAGAGAACACGCAGTCCAGGACAGCCGGCAGTGCACATGACAACTAGGACATGCTAGTATCAACCAAAACATGCTAGTGTAGATGGGAGAAGAATTAACTACTATTAGAACATAAACACTTGTGGTTTTAAGCTCTGGTTCTCAAAACTCTCCTGGGGACCCCTAGCCATTTCACAATGTTATTGTAGCCCTAAATTAGCTGACTTGAATCAAGCAGCCAAGGGTGTGATACTTAGTGTGCTAGCTCTGGGTAACGTCAAATTCATAGAACAACTTGGAGTCCTGGGAGAGGTTTGAGAACCACTGTTATAAACGGATGTCCGGTCCTGATTGATTTAGGTTTAGGTGAGTTTGGTTTGTTGTTAGGATGAAGTATGAAGCTAGTAAGTTTCATTGAATTAACATAATGACATTAATTACTATAGGACATTTCATGTTTTGAAACCATAAAACCAGATGAGGTATCTTCTACAAGCTGGTAAATGTAAACTCTTCAGTGGGCTCAAGCATGTCTGTGTGTATGTGACAATATTCTGCAGGAGACTGTGTAGCTAGAAACTCATGTTGAGGAAAAATATGACATCAATTATGCAATGGAGAAAAAAAAGAGAAAAACATGAAGAAGCCCATTTCATTCCAGCGTTTTCCATTTAAATGTAGCTTTGTTCCACACCAGTAGACATTGGATATTGTCTCAGGCACTCTGCGCACTTCAAGATCTACAGGGTCTATTTTTAACAGCCATAAATTATAAAAAGTGAACTAAAGGATCCCAGTAAGTCACAGTGCTCTGTGCTTTCCATGATTGTCCAAAGGTGTATTGGAGGACAGTGTGTTGATATTGTCTGCTTATGTAGCCTCTGGGGCACATACAGTCCTATTGCTCCATCAGCAAAAACCAATGAAATGCCTCAAAATATGGCCACTTGTTTACCATTACCATTCAAATTCAATCAACGCTATTTTGGCAAGTTAAATATTTCCACAGTTCACAGTATGAAAAACTACCACTGAAAAACAGCCCAGGACTTTGAAACGCAGACGGCCCACAACCCGTGTAGAGTTTCCAAATATAAATGAACACACCATGCCCTATATGATACTAAACTATGATGCAGTGCTATCATTGGCTGCTAACAAAATTATATCTAATAATACAGTATTTAAAAGGCTTAATAATTCAAGCCATAACAACGGAACTACTTTCTTTTTTATGTGACCAGCTTACAAACACTGTAAAAAGGGTATTTTGTGATATTTAAAAAATCTAAATATTTGATGTACAGCTCTGGAAGAAATTAAAGGACCAATGTAGATTGTTCTTGAAGGTACAATATGTAGTTTTCCAAAACAATAACAGAAGACATACTTTGCATTAAAAAAGCAAACATCACTATACCTATATCATATATATTTCTTAGTTGTGTACTTACAGTATACTAAATGTTTCCGCCAACTTTCAACCCAGAGAAATTTGTAATATAATTCCCAGCCATGGGACGTTTCATTTTGTCCTCCGTCAATGGCGTCATATAACCTTTGACTGCTCTAGTTGCTCTAAGTTCCAGGGAACTGCCAAACCTAAAGTGAATAAAGTTATATTATTTTTAACAATACGTTACTTTGTCAGTGAACATTTTTTCTGCCGGAGACGCTAGATTGGAAAGTTGTCATTGACGACGACAACAAAACCCATGATCCCACGCAAATTCTCGACGTCATCCAAGTACATCGTTTGCTATTGTTTTTATTGAGAGACCCCTAGCAGCCAAAAACTACATATTGTACATTTAAATCAACACCATTGAAAACCTTTGGAATGTGATCAAGAAGATTGATGGTCACAAGCCATCAAACAAAGCTGAACTGCTTGAATATTTCCGGCAGGAGGGGAATAAAGCCACCCAAAATTAATGTGAAAGACTGGTGGAGAGCATGCCAAGACGGATGAAAGAAAATTATTAGTATCATACCATTATTATTAGTACCCCAAATATAGATTTATGTTAAGACATTTATTTTGTGTTGTTTAAAAATGAATATGAACCTATTGTATTTGCATTATTTGTGATCTGACAACATTGCAACGTTTTTTGTTATTTTGACCGTTTTTTTCTGCAAAGAAACGCTCTGAACGATAATATAATAATTTGGAATTGATATCAGTACTATATGGAATAAAACAAAAATGGTAATTTCACCCAAACACATACCTGTCAATAGTAAAACCAGGGAAACCTTTTTGCAGAGAATTTTTTTTTCAGAGCTGTATATAGAGTAATGTCACACCACACTATGCAGTACTTTGTTACACACCAGAGCACATCCTAAAATGTTCTCTGTTTCTCTTTCTCTTTTCTCACTGTTCTCTGTTTCTGCATCTGCTTTTTGATTTAGCAAAATAACAATAATCAGTTAACTATAATCAAAGATTAAAATCAATTGAACTAACTTATTTGCATATTCATGAAATAACCCTGTTAACTTATACTCTGTAGTGTATAGTTGTATTGCTGCACCTGTAAGTCTCTGCCTTGGTCCCTACCACCACCGTCACAGCAGCCTCCATCTTTTTCTCTGTCTCACCGGTGGCTGCTTTCATATGCAGAACAGAAAAATTAAAACATAGTACATTTTTTATTTAAAGCTATGTTATGCATATATACTGTTCATATATATTAAAAATATATATGTTTACAAGCAACAGCTAGTCTCCTATTCCACATTACAAACCTTAATTGGCTAACAGTAATAACAAATGTACAAACAATTGTCTATTTGAAATCATAATGTCGTTTGGATATTAGACATTTTTTAAGGTTGAAAAGGCTGCTGCTTGCACCTGACGTCTCCGGTAGCTATACTGCCGCATCTCCGGGCTGCTGACTGTTTCCCTCACATAGGTGGTGGTCTAACTAAACACGTGTTTTTTTTTACATTTGGCAGCCTTAGCTTGGAGTGTTCCTTCTCTCTTCTTCTTTACATGACAGACTTTTGTTCTTGTCTCTTCATCTTAATTTCTTTGGAGAAAAAACAGTAATAACGTAGAAAGAGCTCAATGCACCTTGGTTCCACCCGACTCTACTGTAAGAACACTACACTGTTTCACTTTGTTCCCACTCCAATATATTCACAGAACCCAGAAAACGAGGACGGACCATTCACAGTCTGTTGAATTGAAAATAATCTTCTGATGCCAGCACGTGCAATCCCACCTATTGAGTAGTAGTACCCTTAAAAAATAGTAAGACTTCCCGCACATAATCCACATTTACGGAGGGAATAGTTGCATATGAATAGATTTACACGAAAAATCCCCACGGCAAACATGAATAACGAGGGGAATTCTTGTTGCGTTGACATTGCTACTTCATGGCAGATGACAATACATGGCTACAGCCAAGTTCACATGTTAGCAACGTAATTACTAACTAACGTTTGATAGCAGCTGAAGATAAATGTGCATTGTTAGTCTTCATAAAACCAACTGACGTACAACAACAGCCTCTTACACCTTTTAACCATGCCGCTTTATGTTTGTGTCCCTTTTTTTTAACAGGGACACATTGTACAGCTCCGGATAGCGAGACACCTCAGTGATGCATTTTTCATACATGTTAGTTGTAGCAAATGTAAGTAGTAATTTCTCACTGGGATACCGTGGACAGGAGGAACATACACACATTTTCTGACAGGCTGTCGCCCAAGCTGACTAGAGAAATTTGTCTCAAATGTGCATATTATAGAGCGGGTTTCGAACATCTTGCGCCTCTCACAATGTTTTCGCGCTACCTGGCATCCCACACTTTCCCGCACACACTCACGTGACTCAATTGAAAATAAATGGGAGCCGAAATTTCACTAGACAAATTTTGTCTTTGAAATGCCTAGTGGACAGCCCCGGTAAGCTTTCTCCAATTACACAGAGGTGCAGTTAACCTCAGGGCACCCCTACACACCAGTGTGTCTAAGCCTCCACAATGCATCTCTCTAGAAACATAATCAAATCAACACTAACAGTACTTACAATATCGATTAAACCTCTCCTTAGGCAAACGGCAAGAAACTAAAGAAGGCTAGCTATAGAGGCTGTGTGTGAGGAATGGTCCAGTCTCAGCCAATGTCTGGTGGATGTTAGTTGTGTGTGTGATTGTATTGGTTCCAGACCAGTCACAGCTCAAGTCACAGGCATCTGTGTTGCCATGAGTCTCTCCAAGGTTCTTCTGGATGACCATGTAGGATGGCCCCTAATTTAAGGCTATGTGCAAGTAAATGTCCTATAGGTACATGTAATGTCCTACAGGTACATGGAATGTCATACAGGTACACGTAAATGTCCTACAGGTACATGTAATGTCATACAGGTACAGGTAAATATCCTACAGGTACATGTAATGTCATACAGGTACAGGTAAATGTCCTACAGGTACATGTAATGTCATACAGGTACACGTAAATGTCCTACAGGTACATGTAATGTCATACAGGTACACGTAAATGTCCTACAGGTACATGTAATGTCATACAGGTACACGTAAATGTCCTAAAGGTACATGTAATGTCATACAGGTACACGTAAATGTCCTACAGGTACATGTAATGTCATACAGGTACACGTAAATGTCCTACAGGTACATGTAATATCATACAGGTACACGTAAATGTCCTACAGGTACATGTAATGTCATACAGGTACAGGTAAATGTCCTACAGGTACATGTAATATCATACAGGTACAGGTAAATGTCCTACAGGTACATGTAATATCATACAGGTACAGGTAAATGTCCTACAGGTACATGTAATATCATACAGGTACAGGTATATGTCCTACAGGTAGATGTAGGGCTGGGCGATATGGCCAAAAAATGATATCACGATATAAAACAGATATTTTTTCGATACGATATGCCTGATGATATATTAAAATATATAGGACCTGCTGTGACTTCATTACATCAAAGTGTATTTTCTGCTGTATGAACAAATAAAAGCAATACGTACAATAGAATATCGATTGACCTTTTTATATTTATGTTTAGAAGTTTCAGCTAAAACTGAACTACCTGTACAAGTAATATGAAATACTCCTCATTTTGTTGGATGTTTCTTTGTTTCAGAACAAAACCAGCTGTTATCGCGATATGCCGATATGGGATAATCTTCTCAATATTATTTTCCAAAATTCGATAACAATAAATATTGAATTATCGCCCAGCCCTAGGTACATGTAATGTCATACAGGTACAGGTAAATGTCCTACAGGTAAATCCTCTGGAGAATGAAGTCCACATTGTTACTCAATGTGGAAGAATTTCTCTGTCACAAGAATTTCTCTGCATAGGATGATGTGATGTCATTCGATGCATATGACAAATAAACAACTTTGACTAAACAACTTTGTCAGTGTACAATTATGGTTTATAAATACAAAGTCATACCAGAGTCTATAACTTCAACACAATTAGGAGAACTTGAAAAAGTATAACCAGATACGGTTTAGAACAGGGGTGCCCACACTTTTTTGCATGATGATCTACTTTTTACATTTTCAACTCAATGAGATCTACCAACTTAAAAATAGTTTTTTGTTTTTTAAATACACTTCAAATGCTTGTTGCTACTACTGCATGTATCTCTATGCGGAATTCTTCATCTAAATAAGGAGAGAAATGTTAATTAATGTTGGTTGTTAATATTCCATTAACACTGAACTCAAAACTTCTAAAACACAACAGATTACAAGAGCCAGATTATGATGGTGTGACTCAACCATAATGATACCTCTGTGGATGCCTTTGCTTTTAGGCTTGGCCGAGTAAAAAGTGACTGTTGACCAGTTAATTGAGATTTCAGTTCTTTCACCTTTGTTCTTCTAAGCTCGCTTCTTACAGGAAAATCATTGTCATAGATTTTATTAAGTGTACGAAAATGTTTGTCAACGTTTCCTGTCTTTGGAATAGCAATAGGCTTCTTGTTTGACAGATCAAACTAATGCATTAAGAAAAGGACATAGCATGGAAATGGTAAGTTTTAGGCTTTTTGCTTGGTACCACACTCATTTTGAAATGTTTGGAATTTATTTTACATTTGTATTTTGCAAATAAATGTCATATGTGCTACCGAATACGGAGATTAGGCCTAATGCAAGCTTCACTGTTTTGCGCTCTGTGCTCCGAGTCTGAAGCTCTTGGAAATCGCGAGAAAATCTTGCCTGGTCAAAATCTATTCATTAAGTGCAAGTCAGAAAGAAACTAGATGGAGAAGTAATGATGTTGTTATATTTATTTTTATAAAAATGTAGCAAAAGCATTTATAAAAAATGTGCAATCTACCAGCATTGTCTTTGCGATCGACTGGTAGATCGCGATCGACCTATTGGGCAAACCTGCTTTAGAAAGACGTGATCACCAACACATCGAGATGGATTTTGGGAAAACCAGAAGTCAGCTAGGCTAGCTGCCACATGCTACTGATGGAAAACACAAATGGAAACATCTATCATGTAAATGGGAAAATGATGGCAGAAACCAAATCATGACAATTATATGTCAAAAGATTAATAATCTGTAGGTCTATATCTATTGCAGTACCTATTTGGCTCATTCAGGAGATCTACATGCTATGAGATGCTAAGTGCTATGAGATCTATATGCTATGAGATTCTAAGTGTTATGAGATCTCCATGCTATGAGATGCTAAGTGCTACGAGATCTCTAAGTGCTATGAGATCTCCATGCTATTAGATGCTAAGTGTTATGAGATTTCCATGCTATGAGATGCTAAGTGCTATGAGATCTCCATGCTTTGAGATGATAAGTGCTATGAGATCTCCATGCTATGAGAGGCTAAGTGTTATGAGATCTCCATGCTATGAGATGATAAGTGCTATGAGATCTCCATGCTATGAGATGCTAAGTGTTATGAGATCTCCATGCTATGAGATGCTAAGTGCTATGAGATCTCCATGCTATGAGATGATAAGTGCTATGAGATCTCCATGCTATGAGAGGCTAAGAGTTATGAGATCTCCATGCTATGAGATAAGTGCTATGAGATCTCCATGCTATGAGATGCTAAGTCCTATGATATCTACATGCTATGAGATGCTAAGTGCTATGATATCTACATGCTATGAGATGATAAGTGCTATGATATTTACATGCTATGAGATGCTAAGTGCTATGATATTTACATGCTATGAGATGCTAAGTGCTATGATATCTACATGCTATGAGATGCTAAGTGCTATGATATCTACATGCTCTGGGATGCTACATGCTATGAGATGCTACAAACTATGAGATATTAGTTGGCACTCCAGTCCCATTTCACCTGACAACTACCTGACTACTGCGTGGTGTGTGTCGTTCCACAGCGTCGCCCCAGGAGCCTAGCTTCCGCGCCAGGGACAGCAAACTTGGCCAGCGAAAACCCACAGACGGAGTTTTGTGGAAAGGAAAAGAGGAACTCAGGATAGGCATTTCGCCCGATGCTAGAAAGAGATATGTGAACAGGAGGAACTAACTGCAGAGGTGGACATTTACTTGAATGAAAGTACTTTTCTGAGTAATTTGAGTTCACAAATTTTGGAAAGTCCCTACTTAAGACCAAATTGATCAGGTAAAGGGGGTAAACATCTTACCGGTGACCATGATTGATATTTCCTTTACTCTTTCTAATTGTTTTATAGATTACTGCTAAGATATGAACTCCCTTTACCTGATCAATTTGGTCTTAAGTAGGGACTTCTCAAAACTTGTGAACTCAGAAATACTCAGAAAGGTACATTTACTCAAGTAAATGTCCACCTCTGACGAAAAGACAGAGAGGAGATAAGCTGAGCTGAGCCCTGGAGAAGGACCTGAAGATGCCCTGTTTCAGCGTACAGATGCCAAAAGCTTGAGTTTCAGCTTTTTGCCCTTTGGAGAAACTTTGCTTTTTTAATAAATCCATCTTTGGGTGCTCTCTCTGGTGTCTGTCATGCTCCCTCAACCTTGCTACAAAGGACACACCAAGTGTGTGGTATTCCAACTGTCCACATATTCTGAACGTGTGTTCTTTAGTTCTCCAGCACTGTTGGCGCTGTCCTTCCATAATGATAATAGTAGCTATCTGGGGAAACCACTAGGCTAGTCCATTGTCTGAATGAGTAAACGCCTGGTCTATCCAAAGCTACAATAGATCCATAGTAGTCAGGTAGAGGCAGCTAATGGTTTCGGACAGGTGCTGTGATACAGGTAGGTTGGCAGTGAACAATCATGGAGGTGAGAGTGCAGTTAAGGAAATAATTGTATCTTTGACTTCAGTTCCAAAATGCCCTTGAAAAATAGAGAGGATAGCAGAGTACTGTAGATCCAGTGGTCATTAGGTGACAGCAGCTGTGCAGAGAACATCAACTGAACACGTTTTGTTCCTGTCAGGTGGGAAGAGCTTGCCTGCATATTAAAACATAAAACAATTAGGGTGGAGTGGGGCTGGTGTTGGGGGAGACGAGGAGAGAGGGGAACCGGGTGTGTTGGCTTTTTGGAGTGGGGGGGCCAAAAAAAGACAAATTTGCATTTCCTTATCCTGTTTCTTGTGTTCAATTAAGAAATTCACAAAAATCTTTAGTCAGGTACTACATTCCTTTCTTGTCAGAAATGCAAATATCTAATCAAATGCTATATGCTAAAACCTAATGAACTAATAAAATCAATCGATATTATGGACAACTTCATTCATGCTAGACTACAAACATTACAGAGAGGACTTGAAGGGAGAGGACAGGTGAGAAGGCTAGAGGAGAGGTGGATAGAGGAAAGGATGTTAGGAAAGGATAGAGGAGAGGAGGACAGAGGAGAGGTCAATAGGAAGAGATAGAGGAGAGGAGGATAGAGAAGTCGAGGATGGAGGAGAGGAGGATAGAGGAGTCGAGGATGGAGGAGAGGAAAATAGAGGAGTCGAGGATAGAGAGAAGAGAAGATAGAGTCGAGTAGTGGAGGATAGAGGAGAGGTAATGAGAATACAGGAGAGGATAGAAAGGAGGATAGAAGAGAGAACAGGATCGAGGAGAGCAGAAGAGAATAGAAGAGAGGAGGATAAAGGAGGAGGATAGAAAAGAGGAGGATAGAAGAGAGGAGGATAGAAGAGAGGAGGATAGAGGATAGAAGAGAGGGTGATAGAGGAGGATAGAGGAGAGGATAGAAGAAAGGAGGATAGATGACAGAAGAGAAGGGGATAGAGGAGGATAGAGGAGAGGAGGATAGAGGATAGGAGAGAGGGGGATAGAGGAAAATAGAGGAGAGGAGGATAGA
>JACXGM010027621.1:0-14407 GCA_016801145.1 Umbra pygmaea | reverse complement strand
ATACTAGTATGGAGCAGTATACTGGATCATAGAAGTAATGCGCTTGCGCAAAAATGAACGATTTGAACGATTCAGGTACTAGTACCGAGCAGTATAATGGGTCATAGAAGTAATGTGCCTGCGCGAAAATGAACGAAATGAACGATCCAGTATGAATCGTACGTACCGGTCTTTTAAAAGATTCGTTCAAAATGAACGAATCGTTCATGAATCGCCCATCACTACAAAACACCGACGATGCCCATTTTTTTGAAGTACCGTAGGTACCGATACTCCGATAGCAACGATGCCAGTGTTGGCAATACTGTAGCTAGCTAGCTTTGTCAGGGGAGGATAACTGAAAATAGCAGGAAAAATCTAAAGCTAACGAAAAGGGCTTCGCCTCCAGTTGCTAGTTAGGTAGTCTGCTTCATTCGGCAGAGGATAATATACTTTTCTAATTTTTACACTTGTTGGTGTACCGTTCCCGGAGGTACTGCAATACCGAGTTGATGCGTGGAGCAGACGGAGCAAGCCCCGTTTCCGAATTCTTGTTCGAAAAATCAACTCAATATATATAGTACGTATTAGATAGTAAACTGATAAGAACATATGATTCGAAGCTTTCATTATCCAATACAATACAGCCGTATGGGACCGATGCCCAACACAGACATTATACACAACAATTCACTCCGATGTGAAGCTAGCTTCTTTAGGGAGCCAGCTTCTTTAGTCAATTCATAGCCTTTCGTAGTTTCGCCTTCAAAGTAATAGCGCTTCATTCAACGTGATAAACATCGCTTAAAAAATATGGAAACATTAAACATTTCGAAAATATGCCACTAAACTAGCTATATTAGAATAGTGTGACATATTTACTAACTTATAATAATTTATAAGAACATTTACATTTGCAATCTGTATTGCTTAAATACATAATAAATACACAGAATCCTGTGTAATGCTAGCTACATTAAGGGATGCTGGTGGTAAATGTGAATATCGCATAGATCACAAGTCATTCGCGACTTAATCCTATTCAATTAAGCTGAACCCTTTACCCAATACCCATGTTGACATGCTACCTTTGCTCTCCAAAAACCTTAAACTAGCCAAGAAACGGTGCGCAATGTTGTGAAAAAAAACATGTTTATCTTGTTAGGTGAATGGCTGCACAGCTATATCCATCCGTTTTGTTTTGCACTGTTGTTGTTTTTGCACAGTACCTTTTGAAAAGCTGTCTGGAATGTGTCTGGGGAGTAGTTGTTGCACTATGAGCATTATTTTGACTTTATTATGTTGTTCTATGCTATATTGCACATGTTTTTTATAGCTTGTTATATTTTTCAAGTGTTTTAATAAATGTTTCAAGTTCAATTAGTTGGAATCTTAGAAAATCCTTTTTTTTACCGTGGTATCGAAATCGGCATCGAGAATCGTGTAATTTTACTGGTATTGACACAGACTACTGAATTTTTGGTATCGTGACACCCCTACCTATAACCATGGCATGCTAATAATAAGCTAATAGTAATGCAAATATATGCTGTTTTGTTGATTGGCTGGTTATCTGACTGGTGTAAAAAAGCTGGTCAAAACCAGCATCATTACATTAATGTGTTGTGATAACGTAATAAATTTACAATAGAGTATATGGAGTGTTTGGACTAAGGTACACTGGCGTGCACGAACTGGCACACATTTAACAGACACATAAACAAGCATATACAAGCAGGCACATTCACAACAGTTATCTTGCTTGGGATAGCAACATCTTAACAAGAAGTGTATATTCCCACTTGGGCAGAGGGCAGCACTGATTTTAGCTCTTGACCTTTGCAATTCAACTTCACTATACACACACACACACACACGCACGCACACACACGCACGCACACACACACACAGACACAACATTGTCTTCGGTGTATTCTGCATGCAAAGTGTAAACACTGTAACAACAAAACATAATGTAGAAAGAGACCTTACTTCTGCCTTAGTCTCTGTACCTTCGATCTCAAAGTAGTGAAATACTGACGCCACAGACTAAACTGTCTGTTTGTGTGTGTCATTGGGGGGAAAATCCACAAAATGACAAAGACGTTCAGAAGTGGTATTTGTTGGTGAAGTGGAAGAGACAGCATGGTTTAAATTTGCATGAGCCATTAAAGTGTTGTCAGAGGACTCTGGGAATGCAGGGCAAGTTGTTCTCTTAGAGGTTAGAGCAAGCAGGTCGTGTAGCGTACACACATCAGATAATGGAAGCCCACTCAAGCGTATTGCGGCTAGAGCAGAATTTCAGCTGACACTGGATTTGTCTCTCTGTCAAGAACATCTATTCAGAAAATAGAAACATATTCTGTTTTTTTGCAAGCCAGCAATTGGAATAGTGGAAGGCTATTGATAGAGGTGTCATGATGTATTGACGGATACACAAGCCTTTTGGTTTATATTTTTGGTATCAGCAGTTCTAGGGTCAGTAACATTTTTGTTTTACACCTCTCTTGGGAAACTGTTTTCTGGTAATCCCAGAATCAAAATGGAGTCGTATTACATGTTTAAATAAGAGGAGGTAAATTATTGGAGGGAGCGTGTGATTGATCTTCGGCCAGCCTACACCTGCTAAAGGGATGCAGATGAGATGTCTAAAGGGGAATTGGACATGAAAAGAGTGGGGGGGAGAAAATGGGAAACAGGAAATGTTAACAGTTGTATTTCCAAAATAGTGAAGAATAGCCATTTTGCTTGCCTTAAATAAAACCACATCAACAAATGGAAGAAATTTCACAGAATCAGAATTCAGGAAACTTTCAGAAGTGTTTTATTATTAGTATTCCTGACATTAGTATACTATTAGTATTCAATGACTGACTACAATATAATGCCTGTAGTATTGAAAAGAAAGCAGCACTTCATTATGAAAATGGAACTACAGTATGTCACGGCCTGATTAACTAATGATGAACATTCAGTTGTTAATGCTTTATTACTAACAGTTGCTCATTAGTTAGTCATTGGTAAGGTTGGATAACTAATCACTTTACTTAGAGGGGCAAAAACATGATTAACTAATGATATACAGTTTCAGTGACTAATGCTTAATTTCTACTAACAGCTCACTGGTTACTAAGCACCCCAAAGGATTCTGAAGTAATGAATTGTTGTTAATTCATGCAGTAACCTATCCTATTAATTTCACATAATCCTTCCGTCAAGAGTGACAGGATTAAGTAAGTGTATAATGACAACAGCCTTGGACAAAAATGATGGAAGAGATGTGTAATGTCTTTTCAGTGAAAAAGGCAAGTGAAAGGTAAATCCAAGTAATGAACAGTCACATCAATGAAAAATATATATTTGATAAATGATTTGTAAATCATTAATAAAGTTATGGTTTTGATTTGGTAAGTGTTTGTTTAGATCTTTGTTTATAATTCATTCATGAATAGTTAATATATGTTCATGCCAACGTATGAGTTTACAACATCAATCAACATTAACAGATTACAGCAGAAAGTGTTTGTTCATTCAAAAATCGACATGAGTTAATGTCCGGTTTTAACATGTACAAACGATGGTAATCGCTATTAGTTAATGCATTCGTACATTAGTGGTACAGTATGAGTTTTCATTATTAATTTCTTGTTAATGTATTTGTTCATCATTCGTTCATGTTAAATAATGTATTCGTTATCCTTATCGGAAAGTGTTACCATACAGTGGGGAGAAGAGGTATTTTATATACTGCTGATTTTGCCGGTTTTCCTACTTACAAAGCATATAGAGGTCTGTAGTTTTTATCATAGGTACACTTCAACTGACAGAGACAGAATCACATTGTATGATTTTTAAATAATTAATTTGCATTTTATTGCATGGTATAAGTATTTGATCACCTACCAACCAGTAAGAATTCCAGCTCTCACAGACCTGTTAGTTTTTCTTTAAGAAGCGCTCCTGTTCTCCACTCATTACCTGTATTAACTGCACCTGTTTGAACTTGTTACCTGTATAAAATACACCTGTCCCTCCACACACTCAATCAAACCAACTCCAACCTCTCCACAATGGCCAAGGACAGAGAGCTGTGTAAGGACATCAGGGATAAAATTGTAGACCTGCACAAGGCTGGGATGGGCTACATGACAATAGGTAAGCAGCTTGGTGAGAAGGCAACAACTGTTGGCGCAATTATTAGAAAATTTGAAGAAGTTCAAGATGACAGTCAATCTCCCTCGGTCTGGGGCTCCTTTCAAGATTTCACCTTGTGGGGCATCAATGATCATGAGGAAGGTGAGAGATCAGCCCAGAACTACACGGCAGGACCTGGTCAATGACCTGAAGAGAGCTGGGACCACAGTCTCAATGAAAACCATTAGTAACACACTACGCCGTCATGGAATTTGAGTAGGTCCCCCTACTCAAGCCAGCGCATTTCCAACCATGTCTGAAGATGCCAATGACCATCTGGATGATCCAAAGGAGGAGAAGGTCACGTGGTTTGATAAGACAAATGTAGAGCTTTATGGTCTAAACTCAACTCGCTGTGTTTGGAGAAAGAAAAAGGAGGAGTACAACCCCAAGAATACCATCCCAACCGTGAAGCATAGAGGTGGAAACATCATTCTTTGGCGATGTTTTTCTGCAGAGGGGACAGGACGACTGCACCGTATTGAGGGAAGGATGGATGGGGCCACGTATCGTGAGTTCTTGGCCAACATCCTTCTTCCCTCAGTAAGAGCATTGAAGATGGGTCGTGGCTGGGTCTTCCAGCATGACAACGACCCGAAACACACAACCAGGGCAACAAAGGAGTGGCTCAATAAGAAGCATCTCAAGGTCTGTATTGCCCAGCGACAGCCCCGAAACCTGAAGGATCTGGAGAAGGTCTGTATGGAGGAGTGGGCCAAAATCCCTGCTGCAAACCTGGTCAAGAACTACAGGAAATGTATGATCTCTGTACTTGTAAACAAAGGTTTCTGTATCAAATATTGAGTTCTGATGTTGATCAAATACTTTTTCTGATCATGATCAAATACTTGTCAAGCAATAAAATGCAAATTAATTATTTAATAATCATACAATGTGATTGTCTCTCACAGTTGAAGTGTACCTATGATAAAAATTACAGACCTCTACATGCTTTGTAAGTAGGAAAACCTGCAAAATCGGCAGTGTATCAAATACTTGTTCTCCCCACTGTATATAGATAGATCGATTTCTGGGATTTATTAGTAGAACTCTGATAAATCAAAAAGGTCGAAGGACAAGGCTTATAACAGCACAAAATACTAGACTGGTTCCAAAATAAAGCCTGTTACTCACAGGTAAGTGGAAGAAAGACAATAAATCACTCTGACAATAACCCACAACCCCCATAGTCCACCTTATTGTTATATAGGCAGTTCTTTAATTGCTGAGTGGCCCCAGTTGTGTGCAATCCAGGGTGTGACAATGGCAAGCAGTTCCCTATCACCAACGTTGTAGTTCCATTCGGCAGGTGTCAACTTCCTAGAGTAGAAAGCGCAGGGACGCAACTTAGCCGGTGAGCCCAACCGTTGTGACAACACTGCACCCACTCCACTCTCAGAAACGTCCACTTTCACTATGAACTGCAACGTTAGGTCAGGATGAGCTAAAACTGGTGCGGCTGAGAACAGCGACTTCAGGGAAATGAAGGCCTCATCCGCCTCAGAGGTCCACCGCAACCTGGCTGGCCCACCCTTCAGCAGGGACGTGATAGGGGCCGCTACCTTGCCAAAACCACAAATGAACCTTAGATGATGATAATAATAGGCAAAACCTAGAAACCGCTGTACTGCTTTTACCGTGGTCAGGGTTGGCCAATTACGCACTGCACTGACTCGGTCCAACTACATCTCCACCCCTTCCGCGGAAATGCGATATCTGAGGAAGGAGCCAGAGGACTGGAAAAACAAGCATATTTCGGCCTTGCCGTATAAATCGGGCTCCAGCTGTCTTCCAAGCAAACGACGGACCAGGGTGACATGTTGGTTGCGCGTGCCCGTACACACCAGAATGTTGTCGATGTATACGAACAGCCCATGCCCAATCATGTCCCTGAAAATCTTGTTGACTAATGCCTGGAAAACCACCAGAGCATTCATTAGACCGTACAGCATGACCAAATATTCATAGTGGCCTGACGTTGTACTAAATGCGGTCTTGTACTCGTCTCCTTCCCGGATGCGCAAGAGATTGTAGGCACTTCTGAGATCTAATTTGTAAAAAGCGAGCGCCATGTATAGACTCAATCCCCTGTGAAATAAGAGGAAGGGGGTAGGTGTATCGTACTGTGATCTTATTGAGGGCATGATAGTCTATGCATGGGCCCAGACCCCCATCTTTCTTCTTTACAAAAAAGAAGCTTGAAGATGCAGGTGAAGCGGAGGGACGTATATACCCCTGACACAGTGATTCCGAGACGTATGTTTCCATCGCCTCAGTCTCAGCGTATGAGAGAGGATACACATGACCCCTAGGCAATACTGATTCTGGTAGGCGGTCGATGGCACAATCCCAGGGCCGATGGGGTGGTCATTTGGATGCCTACTGTTTGGAAAACGTATCGGACAAGTCTGAATATTCAATGGGAATGTCAGAGGCACCGTCCGGACTTTCCACCATGGTGGCCCTCAGCAAATCCGGTAGGCACCTACCCAGGCACCCCTGTGACCACGGTTCAATAGTTCTGTTGGCCCAGGAAACAGAGGGGTTATGAAATGATAACCAAGGACAGCATAACACAATGGGTGATGACGGTGTGTCTAGGACGTTGAACGTTATGCGTTCAGTGTGGTTACCCTGACAGGTCAGTACAGGTATGGTTGCATATCTACCAAATCCAGACCCTAATGGTATGCTGTCTAATGCTTGCACAGGCAGTGGTCTATCTAGTAGGCTTAATGGCACACCTAATTGACGCACAAGCTCTGTGTCTATAAAGTTCCTCCCGCAGATGGCACCGGAAGTGTTCGATTAGATCCTTCCATCCCCGCGGCCAGCGTCTGGAACTCCAGGGTGTACTCCCTCGCCATCTTGGTCCCCTGACGTAGGTGGACGAGACCATCACCCATGTCCCGTCCCTCAGGTGGATGGTCGAATACTGAATCTAAACTGAATGTATTTTAAACTTCATAAATTGCCATTATCTGATGTCATCTTCCAAGATATAATTGACTGAAAAAAAAGAAAAATAGAACTTAGGTCTGTAACATGTTAAATATTGTACAATTGTGCTCATAAGTTTGCATACCCTGGCAAAAACTGTGAAATGTTGGCATTGATTTTGACAATATGACTGTTCATGCAAAACATTTCACTTTTATGTAAGGATAGTGATCATATGAAGCCAATATTATATAACAGAAATCACCCAAATTACCTTGATAAAAGTTTACATACCCTTGAATGTTTGGCCTTGTTACAGACACAAAAGGTGACACACACAGTTTAACATGGCAATTAAAGGTTAATTTCCCACACCTGTGCAATTTTAAATTGCAAATAATGTCTGTGTATAAGTTGTCAATGACTTTCTTAGCTCTCGCATGGATGCACTGAGCAGGTTAGATACTGAGCCATGGGAAGCAGAAATGAACTGTCAAAAGACCTGCGTAATAAGGTACTGTGTCACGGTGTGGCTAGGTGGTGTAGAGAGGGAGATCAAAAAGGCAGATGGGTAGTTGTGGGAAATGGTGATTTAATAGAAATCCGGAAACAAATACACATATGTCGTCTTGCAGGTGTCTAAATAAAGTGAGTAACAAAACGGATATACCTGATAGCTTACGTACTCTATAGTGGCACGGACACTTAGCTAAATACAAGGCACAGAGCGTACGCATACACTTCCAAACCTTACAAGCACTCTTTTCACAACCGACATATACACATATTCCGGATAGCCTTCTTACAGAATCAGCATAAACATCCACGTAACTCACACACAGTATTTACAATGACCGACAGCTCTCTCCAATCAACAGAGCCGGCGCTAGCCGAGTGGTGATGAGGGGGCATCTGAAATACCGAGAGGGGGCGATCACATTAACGCACCTAATACATATGTCCCAACCACTTTTTGCAAGGGTCGATATTGTCCCCACCACGTTTTAAAACATATTCGGACCATGGATTTACCAACATGTAAATGTAAAATCTTAGAAAACCATTCCAATGTTGGTAAAATAGCATGCGAATTACCCGGCTGTAGAGAAAGTAGCTCTAGAGAAAACGGTTGTATGATCTAATAGACCTACATAGCCTACTAATTCAAATGTACAGAATTGTTTTAGAACATGATATTGTTCCATTTGAGGCTGTGGAATCTTGCAGCTGATAACAGCTCACAGCACTTCGTTGTGTAATTTTGTCGCGGCGTTCCGGGTGGAATGTCATTGTGATGCGTGAGGGCTTTCTTGAAGGGCATTTTCAGAGAACTTCAGCAACAGTTTGTTTTTTACTGACAGCGGATATAGTTCAGTCAGCATGACGTAACATTAATAGTGGACTAATCTACTCACAAAAACGATCTCATTTAGACAAAGGTATATAGCTAAATATTTTTTATTATGAAGATAGGCAATGGTAAAAAACAGTAAAATGTTTTTTTGTTTTGTTTTAATGTGATTGACGCTTCTGAATTTCTGTTAAGTACTTATTATTTGTTACAAATACAATTTCTCTTGTGAACTTGCCCCTTTCATATAAATATATTTTAGGGCTTGGTGTTTTGGGTCATTAAAAGTTAATCATGTGAAATGGTTCAAAACTTTATAAAATAAATTTTCACAAATGCATGATTCTTCACTGTTCTCCAAAAGTCTAATTGGAATATATACTGTGTGTGTGTATGTGAGTGGGTGGATCTGTTTTGCACATTTTGTCTTGTGATTTCACCAGAACGAATAGCTCAGTCTCCGCAATGGATTGAAGCGCGCATCCGTGTGAAGACTGCGCGAGCCACAAGGCAACACTGTATCCTCTTGATAGTTCGCAGAGCTGTTTTATTTATTTGTAGCCTATTGGTAAATCCATGGCCCGAATATGTTTTAAAACGTGGTGGGGACAATATCGACCCTTGCAAAAAGTGGTGGGGACATATGTATTAGGTGCGATAATGTGATCGCCCCCTCTCGGTATTTCAGATGCCCCCTCATCACCACTCGGCTAGCGCCGGCTCTGCAACCAGCGCTAGATATTATTTATGAAACAGTTGAACGTTTTTGTATATTGCAATGTTTAACACCAGGCGGATAAGGGCACAAGCTCTTACGGTCGTTTTAATGGGATAAGTAAAGGAAACGTTAATAAATCCCTTATAACACCAGTTTGAGAGCTAAGTCTTTTCGTATCAGCCGGGACCGTTACAATACTGTCTTTATCAACTTTTAAGCTGAATTATGATCTGCTTCATAAGACTTTTGATTAAACATGTGCGTTTGTAACCAGTGTTTTATGCATGTTATATTTTACTGGCCATCGTCCCGTAAACGTCCCAAAGTTGGTTATGAAGCGTGCCAGACATTTTCGGGACGCCGTGTATTTCGAGCCCTGGTCAGACGACTGAAATAAGAGGATGAAATGGGATCAGATCCAGATGGATTAAGCTGTGATAAAGCATTCTTGTTTATTCTTGTTAATTTTCACTTTAGGAAGAAAATGCATTTGGCAAATGGGATTTTTAAAAAGCATAGCCTATTTTATCATAAAAAATTCCTTTAACATTAATGGTCGTCTGAGGGGGCGGGAGAGTCCCGGTGAGGGGGCGTTGCCCCCTCACGCCCCCCCGTGGCGCCGGCCCTGTCAATCAAGCAGTCCTCTTTATACTAAGGAACACACACCTCATAGCAACACAGCTGAAATCAATAATCACTTAAACAGGTCTATTATACAGCAGCTCAACCTAACCAGGAACTGCTTGACCGGAGGAGCTGTCACATGAACTAAAGAAACATAAATACATATAACGAATAAACTAACCACCATGCATGCATTGAAAGAAAACAATAAACCACTACGTAAATTATCGGAGTCCGTATCTCAGTTCAAATAGTCCGTTCACGCCAGCCTCACTGGCTGTGCGTGACAGTATTGGAACTGCATAAAGTTGGAAAAGTATATAAAAAAGATATCCAAAGCTTTGAAAATGCCAGTCAGTACTGTTCAACAACTTATTAAGTGATATCTCCAGCTGTCATTAACCCACGTGGATCTGCAATAGAACCTCCTCTTTCCAACTGTACCAAGCATTAATTTCTGGAGATTCGGGAGATATGAAGCTTTGATGCTCTCAATCATCAATCGACTTTGAGGGGTTTTTATTTACGGTAATTAAAGAAATGCCTCACGGGCCAGATCAAAGGGCCCAGCGGGCCGTACTTTCCCCTCCCGTGTTTTCGGTGCCTGAATATGGGGGGGCTGTGTACAAAAGGTTCTATGATTTCTAATATGGTTCATCTGATATTTATGGATCCAAAATACCAAACAAATTGTCACTGTCCAATGACTTATGGAGCTCATTGTACCTAAAGTAAGATGGAATATATATAAGTAAGCAAAATTATCTGCCAGGGCTCTGAGATAATTAAACTTAAGTAAGGTAAAGTAAGATTGAGGTAAGATTTCTTAAAATAAGACACAAGCAAGCTAAATAGTCTAACATAATAAGTATATATTTCTTAAAATAAGATTGAAATATTAAAAAAGGATGAATACAAGATAATTAGGCTTGTTCAGATTTGTCGTGTATGCAGTTAATAGAGTAGTTTTTATTGTCATTGTAAATGCACTGTACATTGAAATTGAATGCAGTCCTCTCAGTGCAAAACATCAGTGAAAGTGCAATGCAGGTAAGTGTCACAATGTCTGTAGACTCTGTCCTTGTTCTGTGTCACTACAGGGTGGTTTCTCCCCTATGTGTTTTGTTTTGGTTTTGTTTCCCGCTCCTTTTGTCACATGATCCCGTCACATCTTTTAATTAACCAATCAGTTCTGTTGTTTAGTCCACACCTGCACCTCATTCCCTCATTGGTATTGTATTTAGTTCTGAGTGTTTGTGAGTCCTGTGTGGTTCTTTGTTCTTGTCAAGTTCTTCCTAGTGTTTCAATAAAGATATATTCTGTGAAGACCGCCTGCCTCTTAATCCTTGAACCGTGACAGAAAGAACCACCTATATCAAATGGAGGCAGCGTCTTGTTCTTTGGGGTTTTTCGCCTGGGAGAAGGGGTTGGAGCTGGAGGAGCTGATCCTGCCTCCACCGCGAAGTTTGAAGATGTCCCGGCAATGAAGGATTTGGAGCTCCCTGCTCTGCTGCCACCTGACCTCCCAGAACCCCTGTCGTCCGGACCCCCTGTTCGGCCGACGCCGCCGTCCGGACCCCCGTCACTGACGCCGCCATCCGGACCCCCGTCGCTGACGCCATGGGACCTCCGGACCCCCTGCTCAGCTGCCGCCCCTGTGTTCCCTGCCGCCCGGCCGGCCCCTGTGTTCTTGCTTGCCTGGGCCCCGCTACCCTTCCTTGCCCTCCACCTCTCGTGTCTTTGTGTGCATGTCCTTGTGTTTCATTGTTTATTGGTAGAGTGGTCGCGGCAGGTGTCGCTCCTTAGGTGGGGGGTTATGTCACAATGTCTGTAGACTCTGTCCTTGTTCTGTGTCACTACAGGGTGGTTTCTCCCCTATGTGTTTTGTTTTGGTTTTGTTTCCCGCTCCTTTTGTCACATGATCCCGTCACGTTTTGATTAACCAATCAGTTCTGTTGTTTAGTCCACACCTGCACCTCCTTCCCTCATTAGAATTGTATTTAGTTCTGAGTGTTTGTGAGTCCTGTGTGGTTCTTTGTTCTTGTCAAGTTCTTCCTAGTGTTTCAATAAAGATATGTTCTGTGAAGACGCACCTGCCTCCTAATCCTTGAACCGTGACAGTAAGTAAATAAATATATATATCACGTTGTTGGCGTTATGTTTGATACAAGCTTAATACCACATATCATCCTGAAAACACCATTCCTACCACAAAGCATGCTTCCCTGTGTCAGGGCCTGGAAAGCATGTGAAGCTAGAGGGCAAATTGATAGCAACAAAGTACAGAGAAATCCTAGAAGAACCCTCTTTTTGTGCACTCCTTTTAACACCCTCTCCCTCCAAACAGCCCCACCGTCCCAGTCCACACCCCATCCCACCCGATATAGTACCAACCCCAGCCCCTCCCACCCACTCAACTCATTTCCTTAAACCTGCTGAGGCCTGCAAGAGACCTGGGCCTTGGGAGAAGATTCATTTTCCAGATGAATGACTATGAGCCCAAACCCAGCAAAAATTAAAGCCAAGAGACCAAAAGGTCCATGTCCGGGCATGTTGCAGTCAAAGCCCAGACCTCAATCCAATCAAGCATATGTAGAAAGCCAATGAAGTGAATAGGTTTGAGGGCTGCTATTTCCCTTTTGATAAAGAAAATGGTCTTAAAATCAAGAAATAGGCCTAAAATTATAAAAATGGCTGATTCAATTCATGAATGATTGAATATTTACTTATTTTTCATTTTTCAAACTGATTTATATTTGAAATTATGAGAAATGTCTGTAGGTAGTAACCTAGCCTATATTCAAAATGTAATTAAATAGCCTATAAGAGTGGGTCCAAATTATAACAAAAAAGAAGATGAAAAATGTTCAACACTAAGTTATGCTAAAAAAGACACCAAAACTAATGGCATGATTTGAGTAATCTAGATCCCAGTTCCAATCAGCAACTAAATTGGAGAGAAACAACCACACCCACTGGCAATGAGCTAACATCAACCAGTTTGATAGCTGTAAACTTGGATTATGTACAACACAGCCGCGGTCGGTGGATCTTAAATGGAGGATGCCGGGCTCACATTATGTTCGGGACCGGAGTGAATGGATCTTAATTGGGTACACCAGGCTCACATTACATTCGGGACTGGAGTGAATGGAACGGTGTGTAGCACATCAAACCCATTGTGTAATACCTTTCTGTTTCCCCCAGTCTGGACGGGGATGCAAGCCAGGCGTCCAAAATTAAGATCCACCGACTGGCACAACAGCTCTAATGATGGAATCACACCAGGCATGGCAAACTGGTTGCAAACTGGAGGTCCATTCATTTCAATAGTAAGCAAATGCTGTGGAAAATCTACTGGATCCGGCAAAATGTGGACGCGGTGCGGCGGGTGTGTCACAAGAGTTGAAATTATCCAACTTGTGCAGTGCTTTGCTGTACGGCACCAGAAACCGAGGTTGATGTACCACCGAGGTAGAGCTAATAAATCGCTTTCACCTATGGGTTAATGGGATTGCAAGAAAAGCTTTGACCGTGTAATGGATAGTTTTCGTATTGTCAATCAATACTAAACTGAAATAGCTCCTGCCAGTCGCCTTGCTGGAGGAGGACAGTTGATTGCAACGTTTCCCACCATCTTATAGATACAGAAGATTGATTACGATGTTGACTGCAAGTGTACAAGTGTGTCTGCATTACGATGCCTTCACGTAATTTTTTGCCGTGCCTGGTGTGAATCCAGCATACAGGTGAAGATGTACTTAAAGCATCCATGCACTTTGAAACGCTACTCCTATTCCAAAATATTGGAAAGTGACCCACTGAGCTGTGCATACCTGGCATAGGAGCCATTGGATAGGCTATAGCTTGCCATTCAGATATTGCGAGGCGTCTCGGTTGATTTTGCTACTTTGTAATGTATCTTGTCCATCAGTCACGCTGCTAGCAGGTAGCAGCTTACCTCACAGCAAGGATACATTTTTATTTTATGTTGTCTACGATGGGACCAAATTGGATACAATTCACATAGACTCACAAACAAATAGGTACATGTTAATAGCCTAAAACTCAGACTGTTTAGTGGTAGGCTGCTTAATTTATGTAAGAGTCATGAATTGAGACTGTCAGAAGTGATGTGTTATGACATTTGTTTAATAATCAACAACTTTAATAAAAGTTGTGCCTTTATCATTTAAGGAGCGCATCTTTCACCTTCAATTCACTTGATTGGTCAAACCACTCACAGAGAATGAAGTAGCATGAGGAAAATCTGACCAATTGGGCTTATTCCACTGTGCATTATGCTTTCCAAGAATATATTTTATTAAAGTACATTTGAAATATGCAGTGGCAAATGTTTCCTCACTATCCAGCGGCAATGGTTAGACAAATTCAGATACGATTGTAACGTCTCCCCTTGTTTGGATGAAGAGACAGGCGCGAAGGTTCCAATAATCTCAATAGACTTTATTGTAATAAAATAATATAGCCACGTGGGGCAAAACAAGACTTCGTAATATATCAGAATGAATAGAACACGTAACACAGAGACGCCACAGGAAACATTGACAGACAAGAGACAAGGGGAGAACAACCTGGTT
>JACXGM010027619.1:0-14376 GCA_016801145.1 Umbra pygmaea | reverse complement strand
AGATGAAGAAATGGATGTCAATGAAATTAGGCACAACTCGAACCTACGTGACACTTTTGGAAAACTATTTTGTAAACTACACAACTATACAAATCTAAACTATAAAAATTATTACAGGGCAGGGACACTTTTAGAAAGAGCCCAGAATTTGAGACTGGTCTGTCTGCGGACTGCAAGAGAGAGGCGTAACTTGAAGGGGGAGTAACGTGAAGTCAGGCGGAACTCAAGTTGAAATTGAAGAAACAATACATTGCAATATGGTTTCTAGCAATACATTATCACTAATACATTGGCGCTACTTTCTTTGAGACCTTGCTGTTAACTTATTCTAAGCCTTACCCAAACCCTTACCCTAACCTTAACCACTCAGAAACATGCTGTTAATTCGACCTAAGCCTTACCCAAACCCTTCCCTAACCTTAACCACTCAGAAACCTTGCTGTTAATTCGATCTAAGCCTTACCCAAACCCTTACCCTAACCGTAACCACTCAGAAACATTGCTGTTAACTCCATGTAACATGTGTTATGTGTAATTTTGGAAGTAGGCATAACTTGAAGGGGCGTATCTTGAAGTCTTGCAGGCGTAACTTGAAGTCTTGTAGGCGTAACTTGAAGTCTTGCAGGCTGCAGACAGATAGGGGAGAGCGGGGTAAGTCTCGTGTGCAAGTTGTCACATTGGTCATTACTCCATCACTAGAGGCTCGATCTCAAAAAAAAAATGTGTGTGTCACTTTGTGTGACTTCTTTTTCTATAGTTAAATTCCTTTTCACATGTGGTCAATGTCACACTAATCTGAGGTGAGCACAATTTTACAATTTTTTTGCTTTAAAAGTAAAATATTTATACTTTACGTTTTATGTAATACACCTTTGTTAGGTATGAATGTTCAAAGTTATAATTTTACACAAAGTAGAGGAGACAATAACCTGTCTTTTGAAACATTGGCTAAAGTGCTGTGTTGAGCTAACCCTGAGATTTAGCTAACATTAGAACACATTTCAGTTTGGGGCAAGTTGTCTCAATGACTTTGGAGCAAGTCGTCACATGTGACAACTTGCCCCAGTACTAATAGACACAGAACATGCTCAAAAACCTTGTAATATTCTGTAATTAGCTCTGACAATACTTTTGATACTGTAAATACATTATTATAGCTTCTGTGTAGTTTACAGCAGCAGGCCTATCCCTGGACTATACAAGACTGTATTCATGACACTGTATGAAGTAGTGTGTGCACGTGTGGGAATATATTGTTTAATACAGTGGGCATGTAGTGTATTAGTAGACACACAAACACACAACTTCATAGAGTGATTCATTTAGTGTCAAAGTCAAAGTCAAAGTGGTTTATTTATCATATGCATTGAATAACATACATCATCCTATGCAGAGAAATTATTTTTGACATGGCTCGGCGATTCTATGCAGTGGGCTCGGTGTGGTGCTATGTATTGCACTGTTCCAAAAAGCAAATACAGCATAATAAGCATGTAATTGATTGCAATAAGGAAATGTGTTTTTGAAGGAAGGAAGGAAGGGCATGCAGGCAGGCAGGAAAGAATGGAAGGAAGATGGTTAGAAATTATCAACGAAAGACATAGCATGGCAGCACACCACCTGACATGATGTTAAAGGCCGTAATGCAGGTGAAGTTGCAGAACAAATCAATCAGGAGAACAGCAAAGGATTTTTACATAAATTACCATACTCTGACTCTGTATTGTCAAAAGATTACCAGAGAAGAAATTAAAAGTCAGACAGCCATGCCAACAACAATTGTTGGTTACACAACACCACAGATGATTGTTTCACCTCATTTGGAGAAGCAGCTAGTTGAGTATATTACTAGATCAGCTGACATTTGTGGCACACTAGCTGAAGTTCCCACCTATGTGGGCAGAAAATTAAAAGGCCAGCAGAGTGGTTTACTGGCTCCTTAAAGCGGCACACAATGCTGTCACTAAGAAAGCCAGAGGCAACTAGCCTTGCCAGGGCAAGTAGCTTCGACAGAGAAAATGTTAATGGTTTCTTCGACAATGTAGACAAAGTTTTACAAAAATATAGAGTTTGGACTAGGAGACATATAGAATGTTGATGAAACTTGGGTGACCACAAGTGGTGGCCAGATGTGGATTCAAACAAGTTGGGTCACTGACCTCGGCTGAAAGGTTAATAATCAAGTGTGACAACTTACCCAATGCAGTGTGACATCTTACCTGCCGACGGGGCAAATTGTCACAAGTGCGCACTCTCTATTCAACAGCCTACAACTCCATAATGAGATAATATATGAAGATAAAATGAATACAAAATATGTGCCCAAGACTTCATTCTTTCATTTGGTATGACATTCATACTACTCTGATGTACGGTGCCCAGTAAATGTTAGACAGTGTGAAAAGTGTGACAACATGCCCCGCTCTCCCCTACTATTGGAGAATTAACGGACTACATCTTTAAGCACGGCACACGTCACCAATCTGCACGGCAATCAGTGTTCAAACTAATTAAACAGAACATAACTACATGCACCATAAGTAGGCTTATATTAAACATGTGACTTGTATTTTATAAACATGTCGAACATTGTTTTAATATGTTACGCTTTGAGAACTGTGTATTCGATATGCTGCATTTTAAAAACATGGATAGAAAAAGTCATTCAAATATTTAGCTATATTAGAAAATGAAATGCTCCCAATAATCAGAAACATTGGCATGCTAAATTCGCATGAAAATTTTCATATTTTATTCCCAAACCTAATTTTCCACGATGTTATTGGAACGTTAAATGTGATCTATTACTACTGCCTGAATAATACAGAAACACACTTCCTGTTCAAAGTACAACTACTGTTTTTCCGTGTCTCTGATCATAGGTTATTAACACACTCTAGACCAACGACATCTAACCTCTTTCTTTGCTGAAATTAGCTACGTTCAGCCCGAAAAATATGCCATCTGTTGGGTACATTTATAGATTGTTACCTTGATCCTGCTTGCTATTAACGCGAGCGGGATCAATCCATTCGAGTAAAAGCTGAGGCCACCTGACTTGCAGATCCCAACCTGATTTCCATAATGCAAAATTCCTTAGAGTCCCTCGTGAATGTTCTTGAGTCATACAGGGGAAGAGATAAAGTGGTGAGTATTTCAACCATTAAAATGCTGTATTATGCATTAGTATGCATGTAATCATATGACAAAATGTGTCGAATAATTTTCCTGTTATAATAACGTAGATTGGATAGTTTTTGCGACACTATTATATCCTAATAATGTAATTGTGTGCGATATTTGTGGGCAGATAAGGACAATGTGCTATGGGTCCCAGCTGATTGGTGGGATTCTGTCTGAGAAGCTAGGTCTGTCATCGGCAGTACTTGGAAAGCGCCTCCTACTATTCTCAGCACAGCTAAGCCACTGCCGGACTGTACTTCGACTCTTTGATGACCTCTCCATGCTTGCATATTCACAAAGCTATGGTCTCGGAGCCGGGGTGAGCAAAGGCCCTTATGTCATTACATGAGGTGCAGATACTCTATATTTCTACGTCCCTAAAATGTTGGACGTAAAACAATCACCTCTAGGAAAGGTTTTGAAGAATCTTAACCAGCATCACCTGTCTTGAGATGTGGCATAACGCCACTGTGGCATAATCAGCTCCTGTCTGTGTGAACACAGTTAAAACCACTGACAGGATTCAGGGTCAGGTAGTGTAAAGAAAATATATATCTATGCACTTATAAAGTGTCCCGCTATTACAGATAACATTGTCCTCAGTTCAGTACTGAGCTAAATGTTGATTTCATACTTTTCTTAAGATTAACATGCAGTACTCCTTGTTCAGGAAGAAGACTGTCCCCTGCGCTGGATGTCTGTGCTGAATAACGCTGCAGACCAGCTTTATTACCCCTGTGAACATATAGCATGGGCTGCTGATGCCCAGATCATCAGTGCCAAGTCTGACAAGTGGTGGCTACTGAGCGGCATTCTCTGGGGCTTGTCTCTGATTTTCGGCATTCTGAGGTAAAAGACTGCTTCTACGCTCTTCAATCAGGGCTGCCTACCTACAGTATTTCAAATATGAGTTGGGATACAATGCAAGAAACGTTTACATAAACCTTGTTACCAAACTCAATTGCCAGAGCTTATAGAGAACAATTTGGATAGAGAGTTGGCAGATGGAAGGTTTAATTGACCTTACACATTGTCTGTTGTAGGTCTATGAGAGTTATCCTGCTGCTGAGGAAAAAGTTAAAGAAGTTGAGACAAGACGACAGTAGGTGAGTCTTGTCAGTACTCTGGCACTGAACTTGTGTTGTTTTAGTCACAGAGTGTCAAGGGCAAGTTTGTTTTCCTTTGCGCATTTTCCAAGTGTGGGCAGAGTTTGCCAACTTTTAAGTTGAAAGTTGAAAGTTCCAATGTCTGTGGCTTCTCGCCATGCAAAACAAACTCGCTTAATAACAGTCAGTTACATCATGGAACAGGCATTGATGTGTACTAGTCCATATTCCTCACTCCTTTCTGTATTTATTTATGTGTGTGTGTATTCACAGCATTCCAAATTATTATGCAAATTATATTTTACACAGATTTTCCAAAATAATCGATGCAAATGACAGTCATAATTTTCAAGTCACCAACCGTTAGGGTATAAATCTAATTCCATTGAACAAGCCACCCAATGAAAAACCCAAAATACACTTTTCCAAATGATTATGCACAACAGAGTTTCAAGACATTGTATATGTTGTAAAGAACTGAAAATGGTAATTTGTTGAATTTGCAGCATTGCAGGTCATATCTGAAATATAAATAAATATTATATAATAAATAGACGGAAATCAAAAGCTATTTCAATCGAACACATATTAACAGGGCAAGTTACATGTTAACATAGGACCCCTTCTTTGATAACACCTTCACAATTGTTGCATCAATTGAACTTGTAAGTTTATGGAGAGTTTCTGCGTAAATTTCTTTGCAGGATGTCACAATAACCTCCCAGAGCTGTGGTTTTGATGCAAACCGCCTCCCACCCTCATAGATTGTTTTCTTGAGGATGCTCCAAAGGTTCTCAATCGGGTTGAGGTCAGTGGAGGATGGGGGCCACACCATGAGTTTCTCTTATTTTATGCCCATAGCAGCCAATGACACAGAGGTGTTCTTTGCAGCATGAGATTTCAGTTATCCAAAGAGCCCGGAGACACAATTCCATCCATGAGTTTGATAAAAAAAAGATGTTTAATGTTTATGACAATTCCAATTTGCATAATAATTTGGAACGCGGTGTACCAATGACTGTATACATGTATCACATGTTTGATATGTCTCTCACCAGTGGCAGCAGGTCTCAGCTAAGAAGGCAGGTGCGAGGGGAAGTCCTTAGTATTCTGAGCAGCATGGCGGATCTGAGTAATGCTGTTCATTGGATGCCTCCTGGTTTTCTCTGGGCAGGGCAGTTTCCTGATTGGCTCGTGGGACTTATGGGCACCATATCATCCGTGATTGGCTTGATCCAGATGGGTGCCAGCCAAGCAACCAGTGCTTAGTCTTGCCTGTGACAAATATTCTATTTCTATTACTAACAGATTTACATTGCCCAATCAGTTATGGACAATTTGATTTGGTTCCAAATAAACTGGACAGCAGGGAACATTCCAGATGAAACACTTTTATAGATGAGAATGTTGTGCCCAGTGTTGGCCATTAATGGTTAATTTATTACTTTTCAGCTTTTAATTATTGCATGGAATTCAGAAGGTTTACTGAAAGTAAAATGTCACAAGCTGATCTATCCATTTTATACTTGTAGCCCTGGACCAGTAGGGCACCAATGGGTATGGCCAATATACCAGAGTTTAGAACAGTTGTTAGGTAGGAAGTAACACAGTTCCTGGAAAGAGCACTTTGCTGAAAGCCATATGAAACCGAATACCACAGTTATGACACCAAATCACATTTTATTACTGCATTGATAACTGGTTCATAATAACAAAATGGTACAGTACCTCTGGAGTATTGTGCTGTATTCTGACACTCTGCATTGCATTATAAATAAGAACAGCTTTTAGCTGTGGTATATATGCCAAACCTACATGTGCCTTATTGCTTTAAACCTGCACTATGTAACTTTGTTGAAAACTACATAAAAATATGTGTAATGCATATTGGATCCAAGGGTTGAAAACATCAACTAAGTAATACAAAATACACACAATATTTGACTAGCAAGCAGTGCATATTATGGAATAAATAATGTGTATTTTTGGAAATTGGTCATATTGTACCTATATTTTTCCTGTGTTCAATGAAAACAAATCTACGGTAGGCCTACGTGAAATTTGCCCCACACGGACAATTGAATGGAAAGTTCCATAGTTCATCTTTAAATCTATTTTTACAGCGCTATGACTAAAACACAGGATGCTCTGTCACCCGGTTGAGTTGTGTTCATATGGTCTACTCTACTGTTTATTCTCTCTATGCACTATAATACATTATTTTCATTTTTTTTCTTGTATAAACCAATAGAATGTGAAGTGAAATTTTTTATTTTTTATGAAAAAAATTTAAGGTTGAATTCAGATAAATTCAAAAAATATTTGCCGTTTTGTCATCTCTGTTTTATTAAAATGTTACCATAAATTTGGCATACAACAACCCCCGCAATACAGTAATTAGCTTTACGAAAACCATTTCATAACCTTGAGCACAAATTGATATTGGACCTATTTCAACCTTTGATTTCAACCAGAGATTTCCAGCAGTAGTTCTGTTGTGTATATTATATTTGAGCTACAGTATATTTTCATTGACCATTTTCCTTTTTTGATCAACCTGCCAAATATAATTTGTAAAATGAATATAAACCTTCATGATAATTTTACTGAAATAAAATACGATCAATACGTTCTTCATTAGTAATTTTATTATTGTACAATATACCACAAAGTAACTAAAAAAAATGTGTTCAGTGCGACAATCGATTGAACATGACTTAAATCAGACGCATGCGCATTACATTCACGTTCCTCACTGCATGCTAATTAGGCTAGCAGTAGCAGTAGAACCGAGCAGCAGATCAGATAGACGATAACACAACCAAAACGGTAACAGTGACATGGCAGCTCTTTAGCAGAGATTGTCGGTTTATGTATCATACACGGCATGGCCGTCCTGTGGATTGACTCGGCTGACTGGTACCTTCGAACAGTTCACTATAACAGCCAACGCAAAGTTCTCAACCACGTCAACTTCATCCATGGCTTTATATGGAAGTGAAGTTTGTATTCGAATGGGTGAGCATCGTAATTGTGTAGCTAATGCAAATACCGCCACCAAAAGTTCATAGACAACAGCCCGAACATGGAGTTTATTCGAGGTAAAATAGCTAAGAAATTAGATAAATTATGCTATTTCAGCTAAACCTGCAATCAGCCACACTGCGTTAGTTTTCAAATGCTAACTCATTTAGCTCAGTACAATAGCATGCACATTCCTGCCAACAATGACAGATAAGTACCACAGTTGCCAGGAATTGCTTGCAACGTGTAGCAGCACAACAATATAATATAAATGTTTCCAGTGTGTATCATCAATTAGCTAGATATCGTGAGCTCGTTGACTAGCGCCATCAAGATAATCATCACTTTTACTGCTGGTGAAACATTTAAATGGAAACCTTTGAGTTAAAAATCTAGATACAGTACAGTAGTTTAAGAATATTTTACACGAAAAGTGGCATTATATGAATGTACTAAATAAAGTCAGTCGAATTACAGAAAGGGGGTCATAGTGTTGATGACAGATGGAAGTAACGTACTTTGAGACTGAAGCGAAAGCATTGTTATCTTGATGGACATAGGCCACCTACAGAAAAGGAGGGCACTCATGTTGTTTGTAATTTGTTGAATATTTATGTACTTTAATATGTAAATGATGTCACATAAAATGTATTACATATTTGGCTATCTAATGTCCTTTAATGCTCTACTTCTACAGTGACAAAATCAAAACATTGAAACATTTTTTAATGGACCTGTCTTTGCTGAAGTTTTACACATGGCATTGAAAGGATTTTCTATCATTTAAAACGAGTGCTGTGCCTCTTATAACTCGTGGCCTTATTTTCAAAATGGAGGCTGATAATTGCCCTGCTGTGGACAAGGAGGAATCGACAGTTTCCTCTCCATGTGCCAAACAGAACTACAATGCTTGTGGTAAACATGCTCCAGGGGAGACAGACTGTCAGAGACAGAGCTCTAGATCTGCATTCACGCCCCCTGAACCAGAAGACCTGGACTCATTTAACCTAATAGAGCCCCCTCCTCTGGACTGGAGGTCTGACGACTCCAGTGAAGCAGGGTCACTGGATGAGATGGATGACCCCATTTTCCCTCCCTCTTCAGATTCTGTTGACAGGTCTGAATGCAGACTTTATGAATCTGTACTTCCAGGAGCAGCACTAGCTCAGTCTCTTCCCCCCTTTGACCCTAATGACACTGTAGCCTCTCCTGAGGTATTCAACCAGCAGGACTATGCCCCTAAGGATCGAAGCCCAACTGAGCAGGTCCTGGATCCAAGCAAAGAAGGAGTAGAGGAGGAGGGGATTCAGGGACAGAGACCAGGTGATGAAGACCACACTCAGATCCACCACCTGCTGAACCAGCTCCAGGTCATCGGACACATTCCCCTCCCAAGTGACTCTACCTCTGACCTTACACCCCCACGACCAGCATTCTTAAAGTCATCAAGCATGGATCCTCCAGTCTCATCTCTGTTGACGGACGTGAACCCGCTGCTACCTGACTCAGAGCAGAATGTGAATCAGGCTTCAGGGCTGCTGTTTTCTGACAGCCACCAGAAAGACCTATTAGGTCTCCTGGAGTGTACAGAGATGACGTCACCCAAACCCAGTCCCTCTGACCCCCATATTCCTCCTTACGTGGCCCAGAGAGGGGAGATGGATGCTGTGGTGTCAGTCTCCTACAACCTAGCGGATGGAGAGAGCTTCTGGGACCACATTGGGAACGGTGGGCGTCTGCACAACAGGAATGACTCCGTGGACTCGTACCAAGAGGATGAAGTCCCAGAGCCTGTGTGGATGAAGTTAGGCGAGGAGGCTCCGGAGGAAGTAGATACTGCAGAGAGCAGAGAGCGGGTAGGATTTACAAGCTGAACCATGGTCATATATGATGGTTTTATAGTATTGAAAGTTTTGCTGAGGGTTAGTTTAGATGATCAGTGTCTTTTTGATCAAGTAACATTTGCATCTCTACTTACAGGGCACAGAGGACCGCCCAGCCTATAAAGATGGTAAGTTACACTTAGGCCTGTAAGTATAGGGCTAGTTAAGAATGTAGTGGTCTTCATGCCTGAACTCATAAGGTTTGGAATTGAAATACTTTCAGAGGGCACTTAATGAAAAAAATGTGAGCCTTATTTAGCATCTTCATAATAATAATAGCAACATTTGGTTTTCTGTCAGTTCCTGGTCCTTGTGACCCAGAAGACCTCTTGGATGGGGTCATATTTGGTGCCAAGTACCTCGGCTCCACACAGCTAAAGTCTGACAAGAACCCCTCCACGAACGCCAGAATGAAACAGGCCCAAGAAGCGGTTGACAGAATCAAAGTGAGTTAGTCTCAGACGTTTTCGTGAAGATGGGGGCGTTCTGCTCTAGGTTGAACGATCCAAGCCGAAGCCTCATCTGACAGTCTATGCTTTCTTCACCAGGCTCCAGAGGGAGAATCTCAGCCAATGACAGAGGTGGATCTCTTCATCTCCACTCAGCGCATCAAAGTACTAAGTGCAGACACACAGGTGTGCAGACCCTAATGATCACACAGAATGACACGGTCTGAATGGATGCTGAAGCAGTCGAAGGTCGTCCTTTAAGTAGCGCGCTCTGATTTGGAGGAGATGGTACAGTTGAATAGTCAAGAGAATTAAAGTGGGTCAGTTTGTCCGCTTCCTCCCTTCTGCATGGCTGACTACTCATAGATATACTGTGCGTGCTGTTGCAGTAGCCTGGCCTACTTTGTTGTTAGGCCCAGAGGGGATAGATCTATCAGATGTTTAAAAAAATAAAAGTAAATACTCTTTAATGAACAGGAATTGCCAGTATACTATTCCATATAGAGTTGCACATTTCTATGTAGTCACCAGTTCTGTTGGGCCTACAGGAGGCCATGATGGACCACCCTCTCCAGATGATCTCCTACATCGCAGACATTGGCAACATCATTGTCCTGATGGCCCGCAGGAAACCTGCTGGGGGGCGAAAAGGCCAAGAAGGAAACCCCACTGTGGCCGCATCCCCTGGACCACAGAAGAAGTGCTGCATGATCTGTCACGTGTTCAACTCTGACGATGTGAGTCAGCTAGGTTGAAAAGTAAAAAAAAGGTTCTTACTTAAACAAAATTGAGGACTGGAGCAGTCTTTCTCCAGTACTTCAGCCAACAGTACTGAAACAACAATGTAGCCAAGCCTTTTTGAATACAGAGACAGACTCCCAGGAGATGACTTGAACCACTAATTAGCAGTTAATTACCATAATGGTTAGGTACATTTTTTTTGGTAAAATTAATATTAGTATAGAAGTAAACAATAGAAAATGATGGGCCATGTTCTGATGGTTAGCCCCTGCCTTTGTTTGTTAGTGTTGGCTACTAGTCAGTCACATGTGTAGACCCGACCACTGACTCACTGCTGCGTGCAGGCACAGGTGATCGCTCAGGCCATTGGCCAGGCCTTTGGTGTGGCCTACCAGCAGTTCCTTCAAGTCAACGGGATCAAGGCCAGTGAGCTGAGACCCAGTGAATACAGCGACTATCTGGGCACACAGGAGCTCTACAATGGAGACCTGGTGCACTTCTCAGATTCAGATAACATCAGAGAGGTACAGTGAGTCAGCAGTCCACCTCCCAGCCAGGGGTGTTTAAATGTCTAATCCCACCAACTAATAATTCCTACCCTTAGCTGGTTTAACATTTGTTAGCACTCTGTATTGAATCAATGAGTGTTCCTCAGTGTAAAGCTACCAGGGGAGTTCCAACCACTAACAAGAAGTCCATAAATGTTTCATGTAAATATGTGGTTGTACATGGACTTTGTGTTGTCTTTTAAATTCAGCAGACTTTCTTATACAGAGCAATTTATGAGACTAACCATCTTGCTCAGGGGCAGAACAAAACATTTTTCACCTTGTCTGCTTAGGGATTTGAACTAGTAACCTTTGAGTTACTAATCAGATGTTTTTGCTGCTATGCTACAATATCTGCTGTCCTTGGTAACTGAAAGCATTGTTTGGTTTTTAGACCATCTCCATGTGTCTGTGTCCAGGTGCTTCTCTCCAAGGCTCCAGGAGAGATGATTGGGATGGCGGTGGTGGAGTCTGGTTGGGGCTCCATCCTGCCCACGGTGGTAGTGGCTAATCTGCTCCATGGTGGCCCGGCAGAGCGCTGTGGTGCACTCAGTATTGGAGACCGCATCATGGCTGTGAACGGCACCAGCCTAGTGGGTCTGCCCATAGCCAGCTGCCAGAACATCATACGGGTCGGTGAATACGCTGTCGTGCCTCTGTCTGTTTTTTCTGTGAGCAGTGTTAAAGGAGAATTCAGGGCGATTTCAAAACGTAGCTCTGTTGTTTGCATATCAGAAGTGCTGTCTGTAGCGTTAATAACTCAATCTGCATTGCCAAAACCGTGTTTACCTTTTGCTGCCAATAGACAACCATTACGCATTTACGAGGCAAGTTAAAAAGCTTGCTTTAAGCCACTAAACATGTTCAAAATGTCATTACTAGTCCATTTCCATTTGCACTGATTCCTTATAATAAACACAGCGAGTTTGAACAAATAAGTTTGTGTACATACCTTAGTTTATTTCCCATTTTCCAGTGAAGTCCAATCTAGTTGATTGTCGAAGCCATACGATTCAATATTCCAAAACAATATTCAATATTCAATTTTCGCAAAAAAAAACAATTCGCCGTGGTTATATCCATAAAATACTTTGATCGGGTGCATTCACAGCTCCCAAGAGTTCAAGAGTTATCACGCATGAGCAGAGGTAACTAAGCAACACTGTTGAGGAAACGGTGTCAGGTTACCTGGCCGACTTGCTACATTATTTGGACATAACCACCGCAAATAGTTTTTTTGGGGGAAAAAATATGTTTTGGAATATTGAATTGTATGACTTCGACAATCGACTAGTGTGGACTTAGGACACTGGAAAATGGGATATAAACTGAGGTATGTACACAAACTTATTTGTTCAAACTCGCTGTGTTTATTATAAGGAATCAGTGCAAATGGATATGGACTAGTAATGACATTTTGAACATGTTTAGTGGCTAGAAGCACGCTTTTTAACTTGCCCCGTAAATGTGTAATGGATGTCTATTGGCAGCAAAAGGTAAACACTGTTTTGGCAATGCAGATTGTTTGAGTTATTAATGCTACGGACAGCACTTCTGATATGTAAACAACAGAGCTACGTTTTGAAATCGCCCCGAATTCTCCTTTAACTGTGTTTGTGGTGTATTTCCTATAATGTACACTAGATGGTGCTGTGTTGTTGAGTGAAGAATTGGTGGAATTAGTGGCATGTATGGTCTATACAACTTCAGGCTTGATAGCAGGTCACTGCTCTTTTCATTTGTTGTTGTTTGGTTTCATGTGTTCTATGCACACACGCGCGCACACGCACACGCACACACAATGTCTAAGTTAAGAGGCGGCCTTTCATCGTGTAAGCCAGTGGTCCTCAAACCCTTCCATGGAGGGCCTAGTGTATGCTGGTTTTTGGTCTTTCCCTTCAATAAGAGCATAATTAGGATCTAGACTGCCAGGTGTGGGGAGAGCCTAACCAATTAGTGAGCTACTCCATCAGCCATGTACAAGGTAAAAGCAAAAACTTGCATACATTAGGCCCTCTGTGGAAGGGTTTGAGGACCACTGGTGTAAGCACAGCAATGCAGTTTGATAGTAAACTAAAATTTTAAAGATACTTTAATGCAGTCTGATTTTTGGCCACTAGTTGTAAACGTGGCACTGTCAAGACCAAAGAAGATACTGGAAATCGTTTGCTGTGAATTGTACTTATAGATTATGCACAAATAAACAACCTGTTAAACATCCAGTCCAAAATTGGAATAAAAAATGGATTTGGTCAATCGCACAAGTCAGTATCTCTTAAAGCTGACAAATTCATAGTTACCGATGTGTTAGCGGACGTCTCCAATACTTATGTTTTTCCCTTTTTGTTTTTAATAAAGGATTTGAAAAATCAAACAGAGGTGAAGGTCAGTATCGTCCACTGCCCTCCGGTCACCATGGCAATAATCAAGAGACCAGACCCAAAATTCCAGTTAGGCTTCAGTGTGGAGGATGGCATTGTAAGGAAAACCATTTTATTTTTTATAACTGTACGTGGATAAAACTGACTTATTATTCATTATTTTTAGGGTTATTTGTGTTTTATTTATGATGATGAGCTCAGACACTTAACATTTAGTATAGAATAAGCAGTATTAGTTATGAGCATTATATTTAATGAAAGATTTGGTGAAGTTGGTGTTGTCTGAAACAGCTGATTAGGTTGTTTCTGAAAGTCAGACCACATTTTCCACTAATTACCATTTTGATGCCCATTGCTTTTAGAAGAAATATATACAAAGATGCTTTTTCAACTATGATGAATTAAAACTGTCCAAACCAATTACAAAAAGGGAAGTAACCAATTTAAAATTACGGTATAATCATTCATGCATGGAATAGTGGATGTTGCGAGCTGTATGCCCTCAAAGACATGAGATGGATGTAGTATGTTGATGTTTTAAAGCTCATTGCTGTAGGTTTTATTGTGAGTTCACTACAAATAGTATAGTACACGCAATCAACTAAGCCAGCCAAAGGAGCTCAGGAAATAGACTTTGACCAAAAAAACAATCTGTGTGACACTAAGCACTAATAAGAGAAAGATGTGGCGTAATATCACATGTTGAACAGATTTGCAGTTTGATGCGTGGAGGGATTGCAGAGAGAGGAGGCATCCGGGTGGGACACCGCATCATTGAGATCAACGGGCAGAGTGTGGTAGCCACTCCTCACGATAAGATCATCCACATCCTGACCAACGCAGTCGGAGAGGTAACAGAGGAACTCAACTGAGATTTGACTCAACTGAGATTTGACTCAACTGAGATTTGACTCAACTGAGATTTGACTCAACTGAGATTTGACTCAACTGAGATTTGACTCAACTGAGATTTGACTCAACTGAGATTTGACTCAACTGAGATTTGACTCAACTGAGATTTGACTCAACTGAGATTTGACTCAACTGAGATTTGACTCAAC